>BRZM01001003.1:0-70451 GCA_033238685.1 Lates japonicus | reverse complement strand
AGAGATGTATTTGGGTGGAAGTAGTAGGGGGTGGGGTGGTGGGGGTGGCCTTTGTACTCAGAGAGACAGGACCAACAGCTAGCCGTTCCGCAGGTCACTCATCATTAGCAAATACACTTTCATTTCAGTTCAGTACAGTTAATCTCGCCGCTTTTGTTCTGTCCTCATGTCTGTTTTTCTGTTTTTCTTCCCCCTCCAGTTTAAACTTGTTTTTCACTCTGTATGCTGAGGCGAACTGCAGAGCCCTCCGCTGGTCCACTCCACTTTATCAAAACTTTTGAGTGAATCTCTGATGGAATGAAAACATCTTGTTTTGATATTTATGATGATGCGCTTTCTTTTTGCACAACATGTAGAGGAAGCAGTCCTCGGTCCTCGCTCGCCTCGCGTCTGCACCGAATCTGCATCTCATATTGAGTACTGAAATCTCTCCCCCTTTCTTCATCTTCTTCCCAGTGTCTTTCTTTCTCGCTCCCCAACCCTCATCATCCTTCAGGCGTGGTAAATTTGAAGGCTAATTAGTCCAGAGAAACCAGTCATACCAAAGAAGCCACCCCAGGCCACAAACACACATCCTCCTATTGATCTTGTAGCACCAACACAAGCACACACACACACAAGTTCACACACAAAACAGAAGCAAACAAACAAGATGCAACAAGAGTTTTTAGAGCGTCATGTATTATAGATGGCACATACATAGAAAAAAGTCAGCAAGCTTGCATTATGCAAGTTTTTTTGACCTTGACAGAGGTCAAGTGTTTCAGATATTCTGCATCATGCTCCGAGATGCTATTTACAGAGCCGGCTGTAAAGGAAATGTTTTGCAGCATTAAAACCTTTTTTCTTGCATTTCCTCCTCTCCTCAGTTACTCCCGCTTTCTCAGCCATCCCTTCCCCCCTCTTGTTTCCCGTTCTCTTCAGTCTTTCCCTCATTTCTGATCCATTTTTTATGCATTACTCCATTACTCCCAACTCCCATTTACAGTGCATTACCTCCTCCCATCCTTCACAAACACACTTTGTACTTCTCCCTCCTTCCTTCAGTCACTTTGCCTCACTCCTTCCCTCCCTCACTCCCCTCCAGTGCATTATGACACTTTCCTCTACTTCTCCCCTTCACCCTCTTTATTATCTCTTTGTCTCTTCTCTGGTCACGTCATCTTATACTAAGCGCTTCTTTTCCCCTTATCTTTATTTCCTTCTAGTTTGTCATTCTCTGTACATCATGCTGTCTGTCTGCGCTGCTTTCGTCCTTCACTTTAATTGGTTATTCAAAGCATGCCATGTAGATTGGGACTTAATATTGCTTTAATATTGTCTCTGCTGTTTTACAACTCGAATATACAAATGTCAGCTAATATAATTAACAATATTGGCGGTCAGTCTGTCCAGACATTTATTTGTCCCATTTGAGCACACACATGAATGCACAGACAATCAGCAGACTTTGAGATTTGATGACACAATAAATCTCTGTATTACAAGTTGCAATACTGAGTGAAACAGATGAGTGACCTGTGTGTAGAGGTGCCATCCTGTAGCTTTTAAATCAGTGTTGTCCTCAGCGAGTTCTTTACAGCACAATAGAGATGCAGGATTTCATGGCCCTTTTCTCATGTCAAAAGTTGTTCTCTTTGATTGTAGGGCATAGCTTGCGGGAACCCATTCTCATTGCTGTGGATAAAAGCAAAAAATTTAAAGTAATGTAGACAACTGATGATACTGATTTGGAGAAAGTGTGTTTTCTGATCTTAATTTCTTATCTTTAATATTAGTGTTACAATTTGACGAACTATCAAGCCTTTTAAGGCTGGCAACACAGTTTACTGCAAAAATAATGTCATTAGAATTAATTTCCCTTAAGTCAGTAAAAGTCAGGATATTTTATCAGGATTGGGTTTTTTTCCCACCTGCCTCTTAGGAGTCCAAAAACTTACTGCAATACTAAACTGCCCCTTTAATGGATGTGTGTAATCATTATCAAGGTAATTATTTTCAATGGTTGTATTTTAGATGTAATTTTATTGTGAAACCTGAAGCAAAATGAATAGAATGATCATGAAGGGGCATTTGTTTAAGGCCTGCTGCATTTAATCTTTATGCAATCTATAACCTTTTTCAGCCTCTGTCTCTATCTCGTGGGGAGTTATTGCAAGATTGGGCAAAAGTTGTGACTAACACGTGAAGTCGTAGAACCAGGCCTCAAGGCGATCCACTAGACAGGTCGTCCACTCATGCAGGGTCACCTTGCTGTTCCTGTTACGGTCACATGACCTGCAAACACAGCACAGTATAACACATGGTGACCTCAGAACACGGCACCAGCAGACAACAGAGCAATTGCATATTCTTATGAACCCGAGCATTTGTTCCAAGTACAAAATGACAGATTTGTATAGGTGCACGCGAAGATGGTATAAAGACATATCCATATGTGTAGAAACAACTGCATTGGGGTTTTTCAACAGCCATTGTCTTTCAGTTCACCCTACTGCATTATCTCTGAAGGGTACTCCTTCAATTTGTGTTAATCCATGGGCAGCGGGAGACACAGTGGGTAATAAACATTATCATTGCTGGGAATGGCTTGACATTGACACAGCCAGCCCAACTCCCACAAAACCTGTCATTGCAGAGTGACAGAGAAATGAGAAGTTGGGTGGGAGTAGGGATGGTAGAGAAAGGGGGAGAGACAGAAGAATGAAAGCATGAGAGAAGAGTGAAAACGAGAGAGGGATTGACAGAGAGGGAGGCTGAGGATAAGTCTATTTGTAGGAGAGATGAAAGGAAAGTAGGAAGCACAGAAAGGAAAATGAAGTGCTTCAACATGGAGGAGGAGTAAGATGATGGAGAGATGGTGTGGTCATGAGATGGGAGGGGAAGAAGGCACAGGAAGCGGGGATTGGCATGGCGGATGAATGGATAGATGTCACGCAGAGAGAACAGCATGGTGGGAGGTGCAACTTGGTCACAGAGCGGGGGCGAAATGCATCGCGGTGTGACATTTTTAACCCTTGGTGTTTCAGTAATTAGCTGAAAAATAACATAATGCAAGAGACAGAAGGTTCACATGATGAATCTTTGTGTGACATAAGGTGAACATAGTGAGTAACACTGTCCTTGCCCTGTTGACCACTCAGTCACCTTATGGCGAGTAAGATTTTACCTCTTATCAAGTAAGTCCTGTAATCCTAGAGTTTTTCCTCCTGCAAATACATGCAACACTAAAAATGAATCGAGGTCATTAGTTAGTATATAAATGCTATGACGGTATATGCATCTTACTTGGCAACATGTCAGCTGCACAGATGCCAATACTGAATTCATTCACATTTAAGTTGACTAAACTAATCATCATATGACGTCGTCATGTTATCCAATAGCTAAAATTCTTGGAAACACCCCCGTAGCTTTAGCTGCTGGAGGTGGGACTGACTGGAAGAAAGGTGTAGCGCAGTGTTCCAGCGGCATCTTCTTATAATAGAGCTTCCTCAGGTCCTTGCGGCTTAACTTGCCATCTTTGTTCTTGTCCAGTAGGGTAAATCTTTGCTATAGAAAGAGAGAGAGGAAGAGAGATAAAAGTAATCGTGGAAAAGAAGCAAACTGTTCAACTTATCATTCTTGGCACTGTTTCTTTAATTGCTATTGCAATACATGAAATAAACACGCACTGTTAGCCATGCTAGCAACACGGCTCTAAGGATGGCTGTGTTGGTCAGTACACCACTTTGGGCTATACTCTCAACAACTATTGGATGGATTTCCATGAAATTTTGTATTTTGATTCTTGGTCACTTCACCATAAATCCCATTGACTATATATAATGAATATTTTGATTTATGACCAAATACCTGCAAAACTCATGACATTCCCATCAGCCCCAAATGTACTTTGTATTTAGTGCTAATTAACAAATGTTAGCATGCTAATACACTAAACTGAGATGGTGTCCATAGTAAACATTATGTCTGCTAAATGTCAGCATGTTAGTATTGCCACTGTGAGTACGTTAGCATGGGTAGAGATTCTTAGTTTTGTGTTTTGCAACAAAAAGTTCTACATTTATCCAGGTCAGAGTTAACTGATATACAAAAGATGCATGAAGTACTACAGAAATCATTTTATTCCAAAATACTGTATATCATTTTTCATTTAATCAAAATAATGCATGACTTTTCTTTTAATTTATTTGAGGCCAGGAGGTCAAGGTGGCTGGCGGGAGGATATTAAGTTATCCCTCCATTCACCATCTTATTGAATAATTTAGTGATTATTGACCAAATCCTATTTATACATGGTGCTCTTGAGAGCCACTGTCTCACTCTATGGATGACCACCCCGCGAGCAACACAAGAACTTGCCACTTACAGTAAGTTGTTAACATCGATTTCTCTCCAGACAAGCACAGTTTGTATGCTAGCGCGATGATGGTGTCTGGTGTCAAAAACAACTTTATGTTCAGTGTTAAGTTGCTCTTGGAGTGAAAGTGATTCCTCTGTATGTTTTTTCTTCTGTCTATAGTTTCTTGTTATGGGTATTGATTTCATTTGCATCATTAGCTGAGGTCATTATGGATCATAAATCATGTTTACTACTCTTCTTAGCTTTTCCCTGTGGATGCAGACTTTTATTGTCTGTCAGTCTGATGCAAAGGCTCGTTTCAAGCCTGTTTTCAGCTACCTGTGCTAGTTGTGTCCTCTGGGTGTGGCTGAGGCAGCTCTGGGGTGGGGCACCAGGTGCGTAGGACTCCCCCATTCGACTCAGGAGCAGAAACCAGTCCATAAGACGATATGGAAACTGGCCTAACTCTTCTTCAGTGCATTTACCTTTGGGGACTGAACAAGAGAGACAGCAGAGCTAGAAGACTGCAGTACATAGTGGAAATTTCTGTGTAATATCTAATGCTGCATGTGTGTGTGTTTACCCAGACAGGGTCCTGTGTGAGCCAGTCCAGTGCGGCGTCTCTTTCTGCAGGCTTCTTTATGCAGCAAACACTCGTTCCCATAGGTTTTTCCCAGAACGCTGCACACTGGTGCCCTCTGCCTGATTGCATGAGCCAGTGCCCACATGCAAAACTAAATGTGAGGATGGATCATACAGTGTGCACAGCTGGATTAAATAAACTGCTGTAGTTTATGATTTCATCGCAAACTTTACACCTTCCCTAGTTTTATATGAGTATCATTTACAAATCCAAAAGCAGTGAATGCTTAACCTTACATCAATATAGTATGTGTGCAAACATTTCAGTACATTTACTGGTCAAAAACAAACAAACAAAAAAAATGTAGTTGATTTAAATACTTTGAGGTGTTTACCGTGGACAGGACTGAGGACAAACACACTTGGGCATCGGGACTCCATTTTCCTCAACAACCTGGCACCAAGATCCCACTGGACCATAGCATTTCAGCAACTTACAAAGCTTTTCTGAAACAGGAAGAAACAGCCTGGTTGCTGCATCATTTTTCTGTTTTCCTAGTTTTCCATCTGTGTTTACTCCCCCCCAGTTTCAGGCCACTTGTTCAGCTTTACTGATCAATGGTGTTTGTCCGAGA
The DNA here is from genome assembly GCA_033238685.1 of Lates japonicus. Lineage (NCBI taxonomy): Eukaryota > Metazoa > Chordata > Actinopteri > Centropomidae > Lates > Lates japonicus. The sequence continues at coordinate 64,889 of BRZM01001003.1, read as the reverse complement.
GTGACAGATGGAAAAATTAGGAAGTTGCAGTAAATGAATGATTTGATCGCCTGACTTGTAATCATTGCTATACATTCAATTCTTGGTCCAGAATGCCATATTGTGTGCATATGAGACCCAGAACAGAAAGACATGCACACAGTAAGAGACTGATCTTTGAATTAGATTTTTATAGATTACTGGTCATATCCTCAGCAGAGAATCTGTTAGTGATCTAGCCCTTTTAAACTATAAGATGAGACTGGGTTTGTTGTGTTAAGTCACCAAATGTCCCATTTTAATTGCAGTGAAAATGTCTTCAGTTGGAAGTTCATACATATAGATCCTTATCTACTTATTCTTCTCATCATACATGTTAATATATGGATTTTGGACCATGGAAAGAGAGCAAATACCCTTACTTCCTGACCAACTATAATGCAGTCAAGCAAATCCTCTACTGTATTGTACATTAAAGTCTTACCTGGCTCTACTCTGCCAATATATGGTCTCAGCCTCTCCTCAGCTTGTCTCTGTCTGCGCTGGGCTCTGCCTCCCTGACACACACAAACACACGCACATACATTGCTGTCTTATCAGTAGTGGACCATTGGGCTACATCGACCCAAAAGTGGACGACTGCATTGAGACATTTTGAAAAAAGAACTTGCAACCCTAGCGGATGCCTACTTGTCAAACAGGGGACCTGCAGTGGAACTGTCAGTAATGAACCCAGACTGGGACATGAGAACATACAAAGACTTTAGAGAGATAGAAGCCATGGAAAATCATGAGTGGCTAATATTTACCTGCACCATGAAGATGGATGAATCTCATGTCATATAGTTTTATGTGTATATACAGTGTATAGCTATATGTAATTTTACTACATACACTGTACCCTGTACTGTGTATCTACACCGCTGCTGCCCATGCAGGCACACATGGACACAGTGTTCTGATGGTTCCCTATTCTAGGCAGAGGATGAAAGGATCATATATTTCCATGGTCATTCCAGAGGCATGCACTAAACTCAGGTATAAACTTGTCTTCATCTTAAACTTTGGATCATGAACCAAAATAATGTATCCCGACATGACAATAATTTCAGTGTAATGTAAATTAATTATTCTGAACTATAAAATCATAGAATGGAACCACAGTCAAAATGGTATGTGTGCTACAGCACATCCATCTCTCCTCGAAACAACATCCAAACTTCTATCTCCAGAAACTTTGTAGTCTGCGCCAGGTCCACATCTGCCCCCAATGTCCTCCCTGATCAGATGGGAAACAGGTGCACAGACGCAAAATACCAGAGCCACACTTTATTACTACAGGAAATACCATTTAACACCTATAACAGAGCAGTCCTGATTACTGTAGCAGAAAAGAGGTGAGGAGAGATTGTGTATGTTGTTTAAAGCTGCACCCCTGGTCTCTCAGATCATAAATCAATAATATGATTATCCCTTTAAAAAAAAAGTTTGTACCCTACTAACTTAATAGTTTTAATGCATGTTCAGCATGACTGTTCTTGCATCAACATACAAGGTTAGACTCACCAGGGCTGTACAAATGTGAAGACTGAGGAGCAGAAACAAGGTAAAGGTCAAGCTCAGGCTCATGGTTGAGACACAGGAGGAAGCTGACAGATTTTCCTGCAAGAAAAACATACTGGACTAAATCACTCTAATTTTGTAATTTTTCTATCTTTGTAGCACATTGAGCATATGGGATTAAAAAAAGAAAAAATCATAGCTATTTGTGTCTGTTATTACCATCATCATCTCTCTGTCTTTACATTTCATATCAGTTACGTTTGAGGTAAAATCTGAAAAATAAATAGTGCTGAGGGATCCATTTTGCATGATCAAGCTCTGATAAAAGATGCTTTTTTTCCTCATTTTTCTTTCTTCTTTCTTAGTGGTGGTGTCATTTACCAACTATTACAGTATTTCCAGTCATTCCCATAATGTAGCAGGAAACAATGCACCTCATTGAGTCTCAAGAAAACAATAATTTTCCATCACGGAGGAAACCGAGGGTTGAATTACATGGAAAGGACATTCAGCTTTCAGTTGAGGAAGTTGTTACCGTCTAACAAGTCATTTTCCATCCCCCTGACTGCTTGAAAAAAACATCTTACCAGAGCCTTTGTCACTCCTCTCCTCTGTCGTTATTCCCTTGTTCTTCTCCTTTCCTCCTTAGTCTACCCTTTTCTCTCAGTCTCTCTGGCTCCTGTGAGGGTGTATATGTTTACCAGCCCTCTTCAGCAGTCTGTACTTTTTCTTTTCATTTGATCCATGTATTTTTGCACTCTTGCCATATCTAACCCCTCCTCTCTGCTTCCCCCTCTACAGTATGTTTGACTTTCTTCCCTCCACATTTGCTCCCTGTTGATTGCAGCTGAGTGCACAGGTATCTGACCCCAATGTTAGTTTAAGACATCTCGCAGTTGAATGTTGTTGAGATGGAATTTTACATTACATTACATGTACATTTAGTCATTTGGCAGACGCTTTTATCCAAAGTGACTTACAAGTGAGAGACAACACTTGGCATCAGTACAGTAGGAGACCTTGGATTGAGTACTAAGCACTAAATCTGTTGAATAAGACAAAGTGCAAGGAGATCAGGTAAACAAGTGTACAGTAAGTGTGAGTTAGGCATGTTAGGGTGTTAGAAGAGTTGGGAGAGGGGTAGCTCTCGGAAGAGAAGAGGCTTCAAGAGATTCTTGAAGATAGAGAGGGATGCCATTGCCCTGATAGCATTTGGTGGATTAATCCACCATCAGTGGAGGCCACAAACGAGAAAAGGCTGAAAATGCCTTGCCTATGGGAGAAGTAAAGGAGACCAGTACCTACTGAGGAGAGAGTAAAAAAAAAAAAAAAGAAGTGGGGTGGTTTTCATTGAAGCTGGCACTGGTCCACAGATTTGCAAGCCAGGGAGAACATATGGTCACACATCTTCTCTCTCTTAAACTCATCTCTCTCTCTCTGTCTCTCCTCACAGACATTTAAACTCCTTTTGTATTTCAGACACACACATACACGCAGAAACACACACCAAAGAGAGAAGAAGAAATGTGCACAGAGGAGTGACAACTCTGTTTAAGGCAATAATATGGAAAATGGTGCTCTCTAGTGGTCATGGTGGCCGATGACAGTTTCACTGAATGGCAGCTGTAAATACTGTGATTTAGGGTAACTAAGACTGGGCTGCCAATTGTGCAGAGCCAGCAGCTGCCTCAGGGCCCTTTATCATCAGGGGGCCTGAAGGCTCCATAGTCAGTGCATATGAGATAGTTTGTGAAAATCTGACATTTTCGAAAAATTATACCCATGTGCATGATTATATGTATGAAACCAAAAATGATCACAATATCAACTAAAATGATAACAACCTCAAGGCAAGTCCTGGTTTATTACCTGCTTTGACTTCCTCTCTAATAATGTCTCTGTGTTCATAATTTACATGGGATCACAAACTGGGGCTCAGTAGAGGCGAACCATTTTTTTTTTTTTTTTCAAGAGGCCCCATGAAGGTATTTGGCTTTGTAAAAGGCACACACACACACACACACACACAACACATACGCATAGACACCTCCTGTACAGGCAGAAGTCAACCCGGCTAAAAAAGAGACTAAATGCCTGTTTGTTTATTGTCATTTTGTGTTTCTTTATGGTTATATTGTGTCTCCCTGTGGTTGTTTTGCATCTCTGTGTATGTTTTCAGTCTCTTTGTAGTTGTTTCGTGTCTCTATATGGTAGTTTCGTGTCACTACGGAAGTGTTGTGTCACTTTTACGACATTCTGCATCTCTTTATAGTTGTTTAGTGTCTCTTTGTGGTGTTTTTTGTTTTGCACCTCTCTGGATGTTTTGCATCTTTTTGTCTCTTCCAGGTTATTTTGTGTCTCTGCGGATGTTTTATGTCTCTTGATGATTTACATATTTCCGGGGTGGCTTTGCGTCATTTGCGTCTCTTTGTAGGTGTTTAGTTTCCCTTTATGAATGTTTTGAGACTCATTTTCGTGGGTTTGTTTCTATTTCTGGAATTTCTTTGCAGCTGAAGACCACGGGTATGACCATTCAGTAATGAATGAATGCATTAATTAAAGCCAATGAATCCTTTATAAATGGAGCCTGATTAGAGAGTGCTACTTTATATTCGTGCTACTACTGGCTAATACTTAAAATGAAGTAATTACAATAACTCCAAATCCATAGTGACCACAGCTCAGCGCGCTCCTCTATGGCTATTGTAGTCTGACGTCACGTCAATGGCTGGCGGGAAAGCTGTAGTTTACAAGATGTAACAAAAATATAGACCTCGAAAAACTAAATTTGTTGATAAACCATAAAGACAACAAACCACAAACTGTACACAGATACAGGCAGACGAGCACTTCGACATTAACATGCAAAGTCACCCTTTGAGACCCAGGTGACATCTCTACGCTCCGCCCCGCAGGAAGCGCGAGGAGGAGGTTGTCGGAATGATAAACTGCTCTGGGAAGTCAGTCCGTACCGTGTGGCCGTCTGTTGGTGGACAGTGTGTTTACAAGACTAGGATTTGTTTTATGTGAGGATTTCACATCGTTTTTACGTGGCCATGTTTTGTTTACGCTCGCTCGTCGCTTTACGGACCGTGTTTTTCGGTCGGTAACGCTCGGTTATCATCAGTTGGTCGGTGTTGACACTGTGACAGTGAAACTAACGGGTCGCTGGTACAGTAGCTTAGGGATATTTTTAACGTCAAACTGGATACACTGAATTGGAAAAGCGAAACATTTCCCAACGTTTGCATGTTTATTATCCAGTCTGCTCGTCTTAATTGTCCATTACTCCGCGTAGTTGACTTGGTACAGAATAGACTTTATATTTTACACTAAGCTTACGTATCTTTTCATTGAAGTTGTGTATTTACTATTGGCTATGGGCTGGCTATAACTTGAGATCGGTGCAAAGAGTGTTCTAACTGAAAGTGAAAGGCTTACAGTACTTTTACTTTACAACATGCTGTCATTTACAATACAACGAACAAGTGGACTCCTTGCTGACCTACAGTCGAGGCTACAAACATGCTTTTAGCGGCGTAATTCAGGTAAGTGTTATCATGCAAGCTTACATAAGACCTGTAAGAATTGTGAAATGGTGTGAAAACAGTTGAGGTGTGTTAGCAGTACTGCCTTTATTAAATCTCTCTGACTGGTGACTACCTAACACGGTAGCCACTTAACAGTACACAGAGAGTACAATGAAGTATACTATCAAATATAATGACAGTATGTCTCAGTATGCTGAGGTTGTCTCAGTATGCTGCCCATTGAAGCAGAAGAGGCCATGTTTTCTAACGTCACAACATCAGCCCCCTACAGTCATAACACACCCTGAAAGAATCACTGTACCATGAATGATGATGACCAGGCCTTTATGTAATAATACACAAAGTTATTAATTATATAACAGAAACTGAGCACATTGTTTTCATAATGTAGATGATTTGGAATAATCTTGGAGAATGGCAGCTTATGTCAAGTGTCTCACCATGTCACACTAATCTCTGTACATGGTTCAATAGTTGATACTGAAAGGGAACTCAACCTTGTTTGAGATACTACACTGAGATGTGTGTTCCTCATGCACATGTCTGGATTAAAGGGTAACTAAAGATGACTCATACGCCTTCATGCTCCACTCATGTCATAAAGTTAGATCTAGCAGACGGGAGAGTACAAATTTAACCCGAGTTTTTATACCATGCGGTGCTGCCTCACATATTCATATTTTTATACCACAACTGAAGTTGCTGTCAGTCAAGACAAGTGTGTGTGACTGTGCGTGCTTTTGTGTGTGTGTGTGTGTATGTGTGTTTTGGCTATGATCCATTACAGCCCAGACAGTGCAAAGTGCCATGGCATAATCGCGCCAGTTCACATTAGGACAAGGCATTACTGATTGCCCTTAGTGTAAGTGAGACGGACACTCCTCTGGTGTCCCAGTGTTTGGGTGGGGTTGCATTTACACACACACACACATGCAAATCTACGTGTGTGTTCCTCAGGCACCTGTTGGCAAGGCTCCTGGAGCGCCACCTTGGCTGAGGGTGTGTTTACAATCTGATTCCCCCCAAAACAACAGCTGAATATCTCCACTGTGCACCTGCCTGCCAAAGACCCCCCAAACTGCAGTTCAATATGTGAATGTTTTTCCAGACTGTTTGAGGCCTAACCATCAGCGTCACTGTTCTTTGTAACCTAGCTATGCATGAAGATACACGTTATACACATTACCCTGTGAATAGTAGTCATTCCACATAGTATTTGTGAAGGGCAGCCTCTGAGGCCAACAGATAAGATGATCAAGTGTGCTTGTGTACAGCTAAAAGGTACTATTGGCAGCTCAGAGAGGTGTTGAGTCATTTGTACAACAATGCCAGAAATCACAGACTGAGCGAGTCAGCATAGATCAAGGTGAGTGATTTGTATCGTCAGACTGGTAGACAGAAGCAGTTTGCAGTCATCCTCTCCACTGTAGGTGTTGTATTTACTGTATATTATATATTTTTTCATTTATTAGAACTAAGCAGACATAGTGTATCTCTCACTAATCCTTGTTCTTTCCTGTATTTTTTTCTGACCCTCAAGACTATAGCAAGGATCTAATAGTGGAGTACTTAAAATATGCAGAGATGAGGTCATACAAGATAATACATTGCGGTTATAACTTTGCATCTGGTCTTTCATGTGTGTTTTGCAGTGTTGTGCTGAGAGCCTAGCGACTTGATTTGACTTTGACTTTTGTCTGATCCTCTGTGCCCTCTTCTCTCTCTGTATGGGGCCTATCATTAGAGCTATACTTAGCCACGCTTATCAGTTCCGTCGTTCCCTCGGTAAGACCACAGATGTTTAAGGGCTTTTAATAGCTCAATGCGTAGTAGAGTATAGACACGGGATCCCAGATACACTGACACAGGGTCAGACGCTTGGGGCAAAAATGTCCTTCAGAGATCAGGAAATGCCCTCAAAATAATAATAAAAATACCAGAATGCTCTAATATATATGAATAGTCTTTGAATGTTGTTTTCATATTTTATTTTAGCATTGATTCTCACAAGTATGTGGGATGACTGTGGTGTCTTCAACAAGGTGATTGTTTATACTGTATTCGGATTGGAAAAAAAAAAAACAAAACATCTGAAAGCAGCTGAAGATGTACCCTGAGGTAACAGACATTTAAAAGTGGAGAGTAAAAATGTTGGCCTATATACTACAGCACCAACAGAGCATAAACAGCTAATATGCTGAAAAAAAGAAAAATGAAAGACAGTAAAGAAAAAAATGAAAGATGGATGGCATGGTTGAGGACAGTGAGTGATACATTAACAATCATCTTATTTGGGGTGCGTTATGAGGCACAATTTTGAACTCTTCTATTATATCAGATTATAGGTTGTATACAGCTGATGTTTTCTACTGCTTTCAGAAAGCAGTAATATTATGTGGAATGAGTTGAGCGCATGGATCCCTCTGTTCTTTTGATCCAAATAGTGTTTGCACAGGTGTCATTTAGAAGACAGTGCAGGGTGGTAGCAGCAGATGTATGGAGTTATTGGCTTGATGATACCTTTTATTGCTAGGATACACTGAGCAGCTGCTGAAATCATTTTTAACTTGCCATAGCAGGAAAAGCATAGATAGCTCAGTTTGTGTGAAAGTGAGAGAGAATGTATAATACTGGAAACCAGCTGAATGGAATTCAGCTATCGTCAACTTTATTATTTATACCTGTGTTCTTCCTACTGTGACAGTGTAATCTGTGACTGTTGACTGTGCTATTTGCCCTCTTCAATAATTATATTGGTCTTAGTTATATTTGAATAGATTGGACATTTGTTATGCAAGCCATAAAATATACCCTGCTGTATGACAGTTCTGCTTATTTGAAGAAAAATGTGCATAATCAAAAGCTTCTGCCTTCCCAGGGTACACCCACATAGGTATCTTCACTTTCCCTGATTAGACCTCTTCTCTGAGTTGTGTGGGTGTGTACATAGACTGTGTTGTTTATTTATTTATTTTTTCATCTTCCAGTGCTGCTGAATATCTACCTGAGCAGGGGCCTAGTAAAAGATAAGTGAAAACAGTTGAGTGAATGTGCAAGACTTTTAAGTTCAAATGAATTAGAGAAAAACATAATTTACATTAAAGCAGATAAAAACTAGCACTTGACAGTACTTTATATGATGTTTGAACTGCATGCTGTTTTATATTGAGAGCAGAAGCATGGCATATTCACTGTATATCTCGTCAGGTGTCTTTACAGCTGTCACTGAGGCTCATTTCTATTTATGTGACAGATATACAATACATAGGATATGCCCCTGCCTCATCCAGCTAGTCTGTGTTTCATCAGCTTCAGGTAGCTGCATTGAGCTTGCACCACACCAGGTTGCAGGGTCACTCTCCTTAAAACCTTTAAGTCTTGTTCAGTAATCCTTTGAGGCTTTGAGTCATGTGATATTATAGACTTTATGTCCTTGGGATCAGTTGCAGGATGATGAATGTGCTCTAGACTGTGTCACATGTTTTGAGGGTGAAAGTTTGCTTTCAGCTTATATACTGAAACTCTGCTAAGTCATTCTCAATCACCATATGTGACCTACTTCAATTAGCACGCATCTGTTCAAAACAGGTGCTTTTCTCAGGCGTGATGGCTTGTTGCCAGAGCAAAACCCTCTGAATAAAAGTTGTTTCAGTGTTTGTACTCATGTTACTGGACCAGTTTCACTTGGCACATCAGCTCTTTTTGATGCTGAATGGGCCACATAATGGCATATCATTTCCGCTTCTAAACTGCTATTTTACTCAGTAAAACTTTCACTAGGTACACAGTTTTATGTTACACAGGGTATTTCTTGTGACACACCTGGCTGAAGTGTTGCGAGACTATAGTGGCATTTGACCCCTTTACTCATGTCTCAAATTCAAACAAATTCTGTCCCAAATGTCAGTCCATGTGGTCACCTGCACAGACATGAAGTAGATATTCAATGTTTGGCAGCATCATCTAACATCCTCACATAATGAATTTTATTGTGTTATAACGTGGCTCTGAACAGTCTACACAGCAGGGGAGTATCTAGCCACAGCCACCACCTGTGAATATTCAGTCAGTTTATCTCAGAAGGCTCCTAAGGTTAATGGAAAGGTTACGCAATTGTTCCAGCCACACTTGGATATGTTAGCTTCTAGTTTCATCCGTTGACCTATTAGCTATAAACTGTGTGAACAATTGGACACCAAAGCATGGATGTTAACCACCAACTGTGGCCTTATTTTGATCTAAAGATTCCTTGTTCTCCCTGGCCTCATGTGAGACTGTTTGCTGACTGTATAAAAATGTGCCCTAAAGGAAGCAGTAGATATTGGGGGAAACGTTTTAAAGCGAGACAGCCACAATGATTGAGTGGGGAAAGGAAGGAGAGCTGAGAAAGAGGGAGGTTAGGCATGGAAGTTGACTGTATGAGGTGTGTCCATTCGTGAGGATAAATCCATCAGGAACATGATTAAAAGCTCACCATTTATATTTCATATTCAGGTTAGGTTCATTCACTTAAAGCCGCCGCTCACCTCTCATTTTGAGCCTGTGTTTTGTACTGTAACATGTGGCAGTAAGGGTGGGGAAGTAAGCACAGGTTACGCGAAAACAAATGTCCAATAAACTGCAGTGGGTAGCTGGAGATGTTTCAAATGAACTCACATGTCTGAAGAGAACTTTGATACAGCAGAGGCAATAAAAAGGCAGATGGTAGCTGAGATGGCCACGGGCTGCATGTGACTCTGAGTCCCTGTTTACTGTGTAAGTGTTTGTGATCATGCGAAAAAACATGTTTATAATGAATTTATCTTTCAGTTGGACTGCTATAGCAGTGCATAATCCTATATGTGTTAAATGTGATATATTTTTGTAAAAAGAAATCATGCTTTGGTTCATTTAGTATTCCATGTTCTCCACAAACAATTTAAATTAAATCTTTGATATAGACTGTTTCATATCATGTCTTGCATCATACAGACACTTATCTGTAAATCTTGAAACTTGTGCTTTACAGCAGCATAACACTTCCTGTATGCTGCCAAGTCAAATTAGAGTGTTCTTACCAGGTAATGTTTATCAGGCGATGTGCAATTAATTCTGTGCAGATACAGATTTAGTAAAGTAGTCACTCATTCACTTGGCAAAGTGACGGTGGAATCCTCTGGAGTCATATTACACATGCATAGAGTTTATGTTAGATTAGATCATGATGTTATACCTTAGGATATTTGAGTTAAAACTGGGACTGTATGCATGAAAACAAATAATTGTTTTGATCTTGTAAAAACGTGATTGGTGGAAATGCAACTTTTGATTGTTTTAATTATTGTTTACATTTTACTCTTCACAGATCTAAAGATGATATCTTCATAGTGGTTATTTTACCTGGACAACATAAAAATAGTCCCATTAATCAATTTACAGTGATAAAAAATGCTAATTGTCACTTTTGGGAAGGAACCAATTTGTATTTGTATTTGCTTTGATAATACCTGCGATTTACAGTGGGATGAGCTTTGGTGTCATCTGATGACATAAAACAATCTTTATGACCTTTGGTTGTAATTATTTTCACATCAAGCCCAGGTGCTGTAGTGTTGTAGTGTTCTAATTACCACCAAATTATTCCCAATAATGTAAAAGGACTACCTTCCACCTTACTTTTGTAGTTTGGTTATTCTTAAATCCATTACTGTTTTATATAGCAGTAAGTACTTGCTCCATTATAATATATAATGATCATCAGAGACAAGACATCAGTGGAAGTCCATGGTACACTGTAAACATAACACATTAATAGGCCAAATTCCTCTTTAATTTATCTTTTTGCCTCCTGGAAAAACATCTTATGCAGATTAAAAGTTTGATTTCAGATCTAATTCATCAGCATGTAAACATGTTTTTTGTCTTTATGGACAGTAGATATTTGCAACTAAAGCCTCTCACTCTGGTTTAACCACAAAAAGACTGGCCTTCTTATTTTGGTGGACACTGCAGTCCTCTCACTGTGTAAGTTCATGTGGAAGGTTACATGCTATAAAGGAACTGTGACATGTCTTTTGAATGTGCTGTACACATACAGCAGATGCACTAAGAAAGCATGAATGTGGCGATAGTGTTAGAAATGCTTGACTATAATTGTTGGGAGTATGGACATCTGGGCTGCTATGGCAGTGGAGATAATTAGTTATAAGTCCCACCAAGGCGTCTGCCGCTCAGCATCATCATATCATCATCTATCATCAACAACATCTGTAGCAGAATTATTCTTATGGATGGTCAAGGCAGAGAATGAAGACTTTTTGAAGAATACTATGTATCGTAGGTAGTCAGTGGTATGACTCATTTGGTTCATACTGTCTTACACCATCGCTGTCCACATCACACTATCTTGGCTCTGTTTTCTATATCCTCAATTAATAGCAACACCAAAAAGTATTGTTCTTTCCCCCCATTGAAAGTGCTGGGTGAAGATGTCTGAGATGTGGATTCTCAAATCATCTACTTTGAATAGCACCAATACTCATGACGTGGAGTGTAAAACAGCTGATTTTGATTGGGCACTTTGACAGAAGCATTGCATGAAAAAAATACAAAAAGCTCGGCTGGTCTTTAGAAACCCTGTATTTAGCCTTTAATTCCTTGCTAATGCTAATGTGGGTTAGTCCAGACCCCATGCTGTGATTAATCGAGGCATGTGACATCCACAGTCTCTTATAAAACAGTAGATATTGAGGAACTGGCAATGCTATTGATTTTACTGCTGGCGTAAGCGAAAATGGTTGACTAGGTGGAACCGGTATGCTGTCAAGCATGAAATGAGAAGGAAATTGAATTCACACACACTGAATCTTTCGAGCCACAGCAAATTCCTCTTTACTGGAGTGACTTTTCATGTGCAGCTGGGTGCTAGGCAGAGCCTGTTTTCCTTTAATATCCCCTCATTGATCTCATGACATTATAGGGTGATGGTACTGCATGAAATTACTACTTAAACTTGTAGATAAATTTTCTTGCGTCCCGGAGGATTATGTAAGCTTTACTCTTTAGACTGTATTGCCATTGTGCAAATGGTCAGACTTCTTTTCTACTGAAAATAATCAGTTTTGTACTGGAATTGTGTCTGTGTAATGTTTTCTTTTTCTTCTTGTGTGTGTATTTTCCCAAAAAGCACAATTCCTCCTCTCCTATCCTCTCCTCTCGTTTGCAGAACACAGAGGTGGGCTCCTCAAAGATGCCTATCAAATATTAAACCTACCCTTGGAGACTCTGTTCTCCTCACCCACACCACCAGCACACACACACACAACACACGTGCTGTGTTTCGTCTTTACACATGCGCCGAGACACATGCGGGAGAAGGCAAGCCAGGCGGCAGACAGATCCGACCTCTGCAGACGGTCTTCCTGTTCTTTGGGGCGCTACCCTACTTTCAATTTGATGATGGAGAAACAAAGTGCAGAGTGACTTGGCTGCTTGGTTTTAGCTCTTAATGGTTGACTCTGGGATGGAAATAATTGGACAAGTCAACTTAAGTTCACTGAGTTAAGGTAACATTTGTTTTTCTAATGTACTTTTATTTCCAAGCAAAAAAAACAAAAAAAAAAAACAATTTTGGAATCCCTCTGAAAGATTAATTTATGTGATGTCTGTGTCTGTGCTTGTGGTTGTCCAGTTGCCACACCTTAACTTTCTCCACTTATATCCCTCACTGTTTTACTGTTGGTCTCTGTCATTTGATCCACCACAGTTAGTATACAGCATTACCAAAGCCTCTGCTGTCTCTGTTGGATTCAGCATCACTTAGCATCAGTGCAGCTCAGCCCAGTGTTGCTTTCACTCAATACCCCACATTGGTCCAGCGTCAGTGTTGCTTTCATCCCTGTCTCTCATTCCTATTAGCCTGCTCTAATGCTTCTGTTAATCTCTTCAGGGAGAGAGTTATGAGCCACTACCTCCCTGTCAGATGACTAGCCTAGTTATTACTCCACTGAGACACTGGACTCTGTCAATATATATAAATGAGACTGGCTGGTTTAGACTCAGTAGAGGTGAAGGTATTTCCCTGCATTTTATTGTCCGATTACACTTGTGCCGTCATCCATTCCCAGATCAGACGCATACTAAATTTAATAGAATCAGGTATGTACATGTATGTATAGGTAGGATAACACAAGATACTAGTTATATGTGTGTTTTAGGTGGTCCATTGCCTTTAAAACAAATGTCTTGGTGTCTTAGAAGCGAAACAGTTGGATGACCGCCCTGGGCTCCTCAGACAGGGGTTATGTAACTATTGATCCATGTGATTGATTGGTTCTGCACTGAAAGACAGATTTGCCGAGATAGACGAAACATTTAGAAAGAAGGGGGCACAGAGGAGTTCTAAGTTGCAGCTGTCTGCAAATCATGCCAAACGAATAAGTGCTAGAGGAGGTTCATCTTTTCTCGCTCCTCTGTTCAACCCTCAGTCCTGTCTCTCTCCCCTCCCTGTTTTCCCACTGTACCTTCCCTTCAGTTATTTCATTATGTATGTGAATGACAAATCCCACATGGACTTGAGTTGCTCAGACGATAAATTCCAAATCTTGTATTCAAAACAAAAGTGCTTTGCAGCTTTGTCTTTGCATTTAACCTCTGCGGTGACAAAACACTCATGATGCACTGCTGTATATGAAGCTATTCTGAAGATATCACCATAAAGCTACCACTACTCTACAGGAAATAGTTAAACCACGGAAAGGCCACCACTGCAAAAACACGTTAAAGCTAGTCTGTGGATTTTAAAAATCTGATTATAGCATCTTCAGATTCCTCTAATGACATGACAATATGAGATTTTGTTTGTTGAAAAATGAGACGGTTTGTTTGTTGCTTCAGACCCCTCATCTTATATTTGCTTTAAATGCAGCCACTTGTAAAAAAAGTAACTAACATTTCCCAGGGGAAGAAAAACAGTCAATGATAATAATTAAACATAATAGTCATATTACAATAGGTAACACACAGTAACACTGACCAACTCTATGATACTTCTCTCAAATTGGTTTTCACAGAAATGAATGTGAATAAATAGCTGCCAGGGAGTAGGACATACATTAACAATACCGAAGCTTTGGGAAAATATGTGAAACATGTATATTTGGGATACACAGTATACAAGTCAATACAACAACAACACAATACAACTGCTTTTATGAAATACATCTAGTGATGGATTCATGGGTACTAATATATTTATTCAAATTTTATGTTTTCTATTTTGACATTGTTTTCTGTATTTTCTCTCTAAAAGAACAATAGAAAAAAATAATTGACTTTTTTTTTGTAGAGGCACTATATCAGGAGGTCTGAAACACATAGTCCCAGGAAACTCATATCCTCTTTATCCTCAACTTCATGCCATATCACTTCTCTGGGGTTTCCCACAGTCTGAATAAAGTCAAATAAAAATCTCTCCTCCGTAGTCTTTCAAGAATTGAAGCAGTAAGAGAGGAAAGATGGATGCGGCCCTGACATGCTGCTACGTTGAGGGAGATAATTACTTTCGCGGCTTTGTAATGATAGGGAACTATGAGCACTGGAATGAGGGACAGACCGGCTGTGGGGATAAACAGCAGGATGGGGATTACTGCTGTGTAGTAAAACACCTCCATTCATGCGTAACCTCAATGACCAATAGATCACAGCCTCAGCCTAGCCGAATCTATCTGCATCCATCCTGTTAGTCCTGAAGAATGCATCTCTGTAGTGTGTGTGTACATGTGCAGTCCAAAGTGAAAGCTTTACTAGAAGGTAATGAATGACCTTACTCTTGCAGATGCTGCGATTTTCCAGCCTGCATCCCTGCCGGGTGCTCTGTCTGGCTGTCCTCTGAGTTGAAATGCAGTTAGACAAATAGCCTCACTGGCAGATAGACTTGTTCCCTGTATGATAAGAGAGTAAGAAAAGATGTCATCTCACTTTCCTGCTCATTTCACACACAAGAGATTGCTGCTGGGATGCTAAGTTGCAGGTCTAGCAGAAGATCTCTCTGTGGAAAAGTCTGCCTGAGTCATGTGTCTTTCCTGTTCTTACTCCTCTTATTTAACTAGGCATGGGCTAGTATGAGATTCTGGCGGTATGATAACCTTAAGCAAAAATATCACAATCTCACGGTTTTAGCGGTGCGATTAAAGCTCTAAAATGGTTATTTTGAAATGTGAAAAAACAGCTTTTTTCCCCATTGATCACGATCTATTTTATTTTTTAAACAACACAGAATGTTTGGAACATTAAATATTGTGTATTGAAAAGCTAAGATAATAAATTTGTGAAAAAATCAATAATCTGACCTGAAAATCCCATAATTGAGCCCTAAAAACTTGCAGCTCAACAAGCTCAAAGATAAATAACTAATTCTTCTCTGTTAAAAACAAATGAACAAAACAAAACATTTTTCTGTCAAGTATCACAGTGAGATGCTTGCGCATTCTATTGGGTAGAGAATATCTCTACCACAATAGGGTGCTTACATTCTGTCTGGTATCACAATAGAGTACTTGTATTCTGTCGTTAGAGAACACCTATCACAGTAGGGTGGCGCATTCTATCTGTTATCACAATGGAGTGGCGCATTCTGACAATTAGAAATATCTATCACAATGAGGCATGGGCCAGAATGAGATTCTGACTGTATGTTAACCTTAAACAAAAAGCTCATCAGTTATTTTGTATATAGTAAGAAAAACAATTCTTTTTCTGAACATAATCCTTTTGTTTAAACAACACAGAATATTTGGAACATTGGTAAGGAGTATATATAAAGTTACCCTGAAAGCGAGTAAATAGCTATACCTATATATCTGTCAATCCCTGTGTCCATTTTCTCTTTGTATCATTCTCCTCCCCTCTCTGCCGACTGTTTTTCTCTTTCATTGTGATTTTTCTTAGTCTCTCACCAATTATGAGTAGAAACGCTTGTGGAAAACCATACATGCAAATGATAATAGATGCAAACCCTTGATGTTAATATATGTTTCCATATCACAGAGTAGATCTAGAAATAAAGGCGGTTTTGGGACATTGAGATAAAACAGTTTTGCTGGTGACATTCTCAGTGCAGTGAAGAATTCAGACCAGAAAACTAAGACAAACTTAATAATTTAAACTCTCATAGATATCCATGATGAACAGGTTAAAATAGGACCAACAGCACAAGGGCTTGTTAAAGGCTTTCTTCTATCGTGGCAGTATGCTTTTCTAAATTATGTTTTTCATTATATAGATATGCGATTATAACCTGACTTCAGTTGGAGAAAACACAACAGGCCTTGGTTTTGTAGGGTTTAATGCAGGCCTTGTGCTTGATGACCAGGAAGCTCTGGGATATTTGTTTACAGTACTATACTTGGGGGAGGGCAGGCCTTCAGATATGAGTGTTTGACAGATGTACACGGTTTACTGCCTACCTTTAGCAGATATATGTGTCAGTGAATTGAGGATCTTGTTTTATTTGTGATCCTCCCAGTTGACCTGTGTCTTCTGTACTAGTATTGGGAGGACTAGAGCTGGTATCAACCACATTTGTGTCCTGTAGCACTGAGTAACAGAACATATAATTTACCAAAAATTGGTAAAAGAATGTCCAGATTCTTTGTCATGCATATATAATTCTTTATTAGGAATATTTACTGATCCAAATAATCATTTGCTTGACAACATATTTATTTAAGCAAAATGCATGTAGAGTTTAGCCTCAGCAATTAAGGTAATTTAAACAGCATTGTTATTACACTGTTACCAAACTGTAGAGTGAATAGGCACAGTGTTGAAAAATCCATACAGACCATACTAGCTTTAGGCTGGCCTGTGACATTAGTTGGCTAGTGATTTTCCATCATATAAGCGTGCACTCTTTGTAGTGGAAGACAGTAATTCTCAACCAGTTTAAAAAGAGCTGTGTTTGCCACAAGTCTGTTAGGCTCAAATGTGCAAGAAGTCATCATAAGATGTTAATTTAATATTTTGAGATCAATGACATTTCTCTTGTCTTAATCAGTTATTTGGATGTTTTAACTTCTCTTTTATGTTCGCATAAATGGTATTACTTTGCAGGCATCTACTGCTAAATGAGTGGGCCTTGTGTATTTCTTATTATTTCCATTGCAGTAAAAATAAAGTTGAAAATATTGACACTTTTCACTGACTGCCTATAGCCAACCTGAAACAGGCCAAGAAACAAACATATGACAATCAATAACAGCTTCTGTGTCTGCTGTACAGACAGAAATCTTCTAGTTGCTGGGTGATGAGTGAGGTGACTCAGATGAATAAACAGTTGCCACAAAAGAGTGTGGATTTGCTGCTCTGTAATACCAATGTGTCATTCTGGATATGAATGAAACTTGAGAGGTTCTGGGGCCATTGACAGTAGCGAAAACCTCTAATCTAATTACTCCCCACTGAACACACAGTTACCATCCCCTCCCTGGGGCAAAGAGGCTTTGGTTGCCCTGCTTGCACATGCTGACCTGATTTTGTGTGTGTGTGTGTGTGTAATTGTGTGTTTTTGTGTATGTGTACCCATGTGTGTTTATGAAGCAGATTAGGATAGTGGCATGGTCAGACACTTCTGCGGAGAATGATGAGTGTGCCTCTTTGATTGTAGACACGTGTGTCTGTGCATGGGAATGTGGGGCATTGTGGTACAGTTTTTTTTCTCTCCAGAATAAGAGACCCACATTGTGTACCCCTCCCCCAACCTTCAAAAGTTGAATGGATTATTGCTCCAGTATCTGCCTTTGTGTCTTTGTGCCCGTTTGTCAAGGGATCCACTCATATGGGTGTAACTGCTTTTTAGGCATTTTTTAAAAGTTAGTTATGTAGTTATGAATATTAATATAATTTTATGCAACAGTAGGTTAGTTTCCTGTAACTGCTTTGCTTCCTCATGCAGTTGGGTTTACTTAATGCTAACCGCACCAGCCATCTGGATCTTACCAATTTTTCTATTCATAATCTTCCAGCACTAGCCAGATGGATGTAACATGCAGGTGCACCACCAACACATGTACACTTGTCACATGGCTGATGAATTTAACAATGAGTGAAAGGAAACGGCCCTCTGTTCTCCCTTCATTGGCTTTATATGCTGTACATCCTCCATTCACTATTCACAGTATGCTGGCTACCTTCCCAGCACTAGTTCCCCCTCGTCCCCTAGGCGTTGTGTGTCCGTTTGCCCATTCTTTTGTTGGCCAGGCGTGTTGGCGCCATATCCTCCAAAGCTAGTGCCAGCTACAGGTCGTGTCATGTGAGAAACCCTTTGAAAACATTGAAGCTCATTATTTTATTAACTTCCCATTAAGAATGTTGTTTATGTTCATTTGACATACCCTTTAGTATTGGGGGCTTGTGTGTGTGTGTATATTATGTTTGCTGTAAGTCTATTTGCTGCACTGTAGAGTCCTTACATCAAATTTAGCATGTGTGATTGAAGTTTGTGGCTATTAACTCTTGTAGTTGCATAGAAACAGAGACTTATTTAGTCTTTATGTCTCTCATGTGGTTATGTGAAAGCGTCAAGACAGACACTACTGTATATTAACCACTCAGTAACCACTAAGTAAGATAATGGCATTAGTATTAGTGTAATGTAGAAAACAGATTTGAGAATGTGCAGTACAGTAGGACAGTAGATGAAAATGATACATTAAACTTGTGTATGGAGTGATACAGAAATTTTACAGTGTATTACTTGATTTTCAAATATAAAGTGAAGATCGGATCACTGTTCTGGACAGAGTATGACAGTGACAAGGAACAATATTGCTTTGAGTCATTTTATTTGACACGTCCAGCTTTAGGTAGCATCAGAAAGCTATACAATGTGGCAGTTAATGGCATTAATGAATAGTTTTAAAGGACTGAATCAGCCTATAAAGCTGCTTGTCAGTGTCCCAAGTCAAATCATGTGCACATAAATCTAATCATCTCTTATTCTGTCTTTCTGTCTATTCTTTCCCCAGTTGTGTGTGATTTGATGCTTCTCCATGCCTCTGTTGGCATCTAATGGAAGAAAAAGCACTGATCAGGTCCACCATGGTATCCAGACTGCCTAAATTTGGTGGACGCTCCTCAACTGGTGGCGCTAGCCCCTTGTCTAATGGTTCCCCCCAGCCTACCACCCCAACCCAGGATGGCAAGACTACTCCCCCAGGAACACGCCCAAATGGTGTGATCAGAGCCTCTTCTTTTTCACTGAAATGGAAGAGAGATGAGGGGATGACCATACCCAGCCCCACCATCCCCACCAGCCCTGGGGATGGAGGTGAAGACAAGGCTCAGGCACAGCTTCCCTCATTAGTGAAGGAGGTAAAGAATGGCTCTCCAGGGACGCCCAAGATGCGGAGGTCAGGCGCTTTAATGGTTGCCGTCTCCAGCCCCAAGGCGATTCCCAAGCAAGCCATGAAGATGAGTCCTAAAGTAGGGACGAAGCTAGGACAAAGCCCATTGAATGGAGGTCCAAAAATGTGCCATAATGGCTCCAGCATTCCTGCTCAAATAGGGTCAGATTCCCGCCTTGTGCGGCCAAGGTTGAGCTCCAGCTCTCCCAGAAGCAGCTCTCAAGACAGCCTGTCCCAGTCCAGTGACAGCCTGAAGACCTTGGCACTGGACAACATGGTGCGTTCGAACAGCTTCACTCACTTTAAGCAGATTCCCTCGCCTACAAGCCAGCCAATGACACGATCCTTCTCCTTTAACAGGGCTGTTGAGCTAGCCAAGCCTCTGGCCAACACTCAGCTCCGGCCTCCACGGAGTACTTTCCTCAAACCCCCTCAGCTGAGCAATGGAAGTGTAGGTTTAGGACCTGGAGGCCTGAATGGAAGCCTGGGAGGTTCTGGTGGAGGACTTGGAGGACTTCAGTACAGCAGAACTCCTCTAGCTGCCTCCTCTCTGCCTACCCTCTCAAACCCTCCAGCGCCCACTACTCCCAATGCTCTGCGGAAGCCTCTGCTCCCCAGTTGTGTGCTGACCAAGTCATTGGGCAGTAGTGGGGGGTCTTTGGCCTACAGGCTGGCTCGATCCGGGCAGGCCAAGCAGCAAAAGCCTCTTTTTCCAGGAAGGGTCAAAGGGGATATCAGACCTTCAACTGCCCCTGAGTGTGGAGAGCTATCAGGGATAGCAATAGACATTGAGCTGACTGGTGACATTCAAAAAGCAGACTCTCACAGTGACAGTGATGGAAGCTTTGGAGATGGAGGAGGAAAAAGAAGAGGAAGTGGTATGCTCAGGCTGAGCTCTGGCCAGCCAGCAGGTGAAACGCTGGAGGACATGTCCTTATCTTCTGCCTCATCTCTAGACCGAGGTGACACCAGTGAAGAGTTCCTAGATGACTTTGACAGTGTGGGAGATGTGCTCAGTGATGGGGACATGCCTGACAACAGGAAAACTGGCAGCACTACCCAAGCCCGCCTACACAGCTTTCTCAATGAGACCATTGACTGGGATGCTTTAGATCTGGCAGGTGAGTGAAATTAATTGAAATTCAACTAAAGTTTTATGTCACATGTGCAGCCCTGAGTTTATATATCTTCTGCAGGACATAAAGAAGAAAGTCCCATGCAGGATTCCCAGGGACCACTGGCATTGTCTCCAGAGCAGAGTGATGTCCCCCAGGCTTCATCTGTGGAGCTGTCGCCCTCCAACAGCTCTGGTGGAACTTATATGTGGGATGAAGAGGGTCTTGAGCCCCTTGGGGGCCCAGGGACTCATCCATTAGACAGCTATGATGATTCAGAGCTCAACAGCATGGTAAGTCCCAGTTTCTAGCTTTTGACATGTATGTGCACAGTGCAAAAAACATAGCCTTTGTTAGTTTTTCAGTCCTAAAATCTGTTTTTTCATAAAATAATTTTACTTCTAAGTCCCACCTTTTCACCCCTGAAAATGAAAGTGAAAATCAGGATTATAAGAAAAGGATTTGAAGACAGATAAGTGTTAACAGTGATAAATATCCTGTTGGTGGATTGATAGTAAATCATTCAATAGTTTCAAGTTTGTTTTGAAGTATAATTTCTCAGTTGTTTATGCAAAACTTATAAGGAAGTAAACACACACAACTCTTGTTGTAGCCTCTGCCAACAAGCCCTCATGCTCTCCAGTCTTCCTCCCTTTTTTTGCTTTGTAGCATATTTCAGAAAGGAAAATGGATGGAGAGGAGCCAAAACCTTTTAGCAATGATACAGTTACTTAGGCTAAAAACATCAGAGAACATTTAAAGCTGTTGCAGCTTTAACTGATTGAAAGTTGGCAAAGAATAGGCTTGTGTGACTGAGAAGTGGGTTCAGTTCCGAGTACAGTAGATCTTTTTAAAGAGTGAACCAATGTGCGTTATACAAATGGACTCTTAACAATACCACGGGCACTACAGACATTAGAATTCAAGTATTAAATGCCCAGTCAAAAGACTTTCACTAGCACACAACTTGCAGGTCTACAATATACATTTTAAAGTGTAATATACTTCATCCTCAATTACACTGTATTTAACAGAAGATCCTTATAATACATAGGGGGATACATAAAACATTCATGTGGGTATATATACAGTGTGTTTAGAGTTTATAGATATTAATGGGTGTAATAAACCCACCATTTGTAAACTCTGCAGTATTACTATTACCATATTGTGAATTTATGTTATTTGTATCCGTGAAAAATAAAAAAAGATGAAGTATTACATGATGATCTTAATTAGTTGTTAATTGAGTTGATGCAGCCAAATTTGGCATGCTGTTCAGCGGCACTGTCAGTGTGTAGCTACCATTTAAAAAGGATTGGTATGTGTGGAAAGTAAGTATAAATTCATTTTGACATATAGAGCCACTCAGTAATCAAACATTATATAGCAACGATCTTTGTATTATTTTTTTGTGTCATGAGGCTGAATTTCCCTTAATAGGGGGCTGACCTTAATCATCTCATATACTTTGAGGCCATTACTAAGCACATATGTTCTGCTTGTAGGTTTTAGGCTAGTCTCCTGGTTACAACTTGAGGCCTTGTTAGCACACTGTACTCGCCTTGGTCCATTAATCAGTTTCATAGTTCCTCCTTCCTTGTATAATTTGGCATTGAATAAGCAGAACAAAGGCTGAGAAGGAAAAGTGAATTGTCTTAGAGCTTCCTGCCAGCTCTCTTTATCAGTTTCATGCCAACATCTCTCTCGTCTTGTCTGAAAGGAATGCTGGCCTGGCCACCAACTGTGTGTTAATAGCATCGCTGGCCTTGCTTTGGCTCTCTGTATTCCTGTACCATGGCACCTGATCTCAGGAATGCAATAAAGAGCTTAAAATTAGCTGGATTAGGAATTATATAATAAGATTTGTGTGTTTTACTAATTTCACCATGTGATGTTGACACAAGCTTCGAGTCATTGAAAATGCAATGTGTACATCTTATAATAATGCATCTGTAGCAACTACCAATGCAATAAGAAATGGGGCAGAGAGCAGTGTGTGTGTGTGTGTGTGCATATTCTTTTTGTACATGTTCACTGCTTCTGTCAGTACAAGCACACATGGTTTAGCCATGTGTATCTGATTAAGAGTCGTTCAGCATGTTGTAAGGAGTGTGTGTTTATGTGTGTTTATGTCTGTGCAGTAGATTAGTTGAACTGTCATCATGTGGGAGACTTGTCTGGCCTTTGACAAGGCAAAGTCTTATTGACATTCCATAATAGCAGACCAGAGACAATAGCTCAGACCACAGTTTGTGTATTTCCCCATCTTGTGGTCCTTCTAAATCTACGTACTGTGCTGTACATGTATACAATGTTCTACATAACAATCCCACTTAATTGTTTATAAAATTACATCATTATAGACCAGTTAGATACTCATTAGAGTCATATATGAAGTATATCCTACTGATTGTGCCCAGTAGTACTGCAGTTCTACAGTGGATTAGGCTATTGTTATTGTACATACTTTCTGAACATATGCAATGTTGACAATGACATCACCTATGTACATATAAATAAAGAAGGGAATGTTTCCAGTCATTTCTGTAAGAGAGGTCTAATGGTCGCTGTTGCGTAAGTGGGAGCTAGAGGGATAAAAGGGTAAGAAAAAGGGTAGCACCAGAGAGAGAGAGTGACTGATTGCTGATGTGTGTAGATCAGCTCTATGGGGAATCTGCCTTTGAGATATTTAACTCAGCTGTTTGATTAGAGGAAATGGGCCTACTTACTGTAATTGGATGCACTGAGTGCTCTCTATCCCACCCCTTTCTGCTTTTTCCTTTCCATCTGTTTGTCTCTCTCTCTCTTAGTCATTCTTCCCTTGTTTACTGAGTAAATAGTTCCTCATAATGAGGACAAGAAAACCATGAATATAATCCTGTCACAAAGCAGTGCCTATGTCCAGAATGATTAGTAATTCTTATGGGTTTATCCTGCATAATCTATGTGGTCTGTAAAGCCAGAGCTGAGGCATCAAATAATGTGTGTCACAGTTTATCAGTAGTTAAATGATGTGCTCTTAGCTGAGTTTGCTTCTTTCTGGGTCTTGTTTCAGAAAGTAAAGGCTTCTGCTCTGAATTAAATGGAGAAAGTGAAATGCAGGGTAATTAGGCCCAATCTTAATGACATATAAAAAGTCAAAGCATTCAATTATAGCTCTAAAAAAGAAAGAAAAACCCTCCCCTTTTGAAGAGACGCCACTGGTGTTTATAGGATACGTATAACCAAAACTGGCTATTATTGTTTTCTTGCTGGTGTGAGAGAATGGATGGGGTACTCAGCTCCCAGCAGGTTCACATTACCACGCTGTAGTGGCACACTCAGTCCACTTGGAGGCACTGTGCATCCTTAAGACAACACAATGTATGTGTGCTTGCTAGTGCTCCTGATTTGTGTGTGCCAGTATTTTTCTGGCTATATATGGCTCTATCTGCATTCATATTCCTCTGTGCAAAATCAAGGAGTGGGCTACCTGAGCTCATAATAACATTCCCATGATGCACCATGTAGCGCGGTACAGTACCGACATTACAAAATTGGCATTGTGAAATGAAGGGCCACTTCTCACAGTAACTGTTAATGTTTCCCCAGCCTCAGTGCAATTTATCATGCAGTGCAACAGCATTGGTGGATCTGGGCACAATTTATGTTTAAATGGTTTAGGTATTTTGGAGATTACTTATTTTATTTTGTCAGGCAACTCACAAGCAATCATAAATGTGTAGGATAAGGGCAAGAGATCAGGTTGAAATAGCAGGAGTTCACCTGCTGATGCCTTCTGCTGCTTGTATGGGGGTGGACACAATAATAGCAACACCTGTCTGATAAGATACCTACGCACGACATTTAACCTTTTTTTTTGTTGAATCTGTGTCGGACAGATAATATTCATAGCGTGGTTATAGTTTTTGTTGCGTTATTGGATAAGATTGTACTGTTAAGTAAGCTAATATTTTGTCATCCCCCTGTATTTTCCCTTCACTACACGAGTTATACAGCACCAAAAAAACATGGCCTCAGAAATTGTCATTACCAACTGATCTTGTCCACACACAGCATTAACATTCTCCAATATGGCGTATGTTGCAGGGTTATTATATTGAATTGCATTACATTATTATTACAGTTTAAACTTTGTGGTTTGTGTTGCTTTGTGTTGTTTTGGGTTGGAGCTGTTTCCTTAAGAACTGAAGTTCTGATGATTTCATTAATTATGTGTTTTAGAGTTTCTCTCATTAGAAGAAATCTATTTCCCTTGATGACAGTCCAACCTCCCTCCTCACAGCATGAGACCTTGAATGCAAAATGTTTACCTTTTCCCTCTCATAATTCTGTAACTTCTTATGCCTCCTTCTCTTCTCTTTCTGTTTTCCAACCAAACTCCTGGTAGTTCTGTAATCCTTTGGTTTCCCCCATTGCTTCCTCAAAGCTTCAAGAGTTGCTGCTGCCTCTTATCCCTGGTTTATTTATTTTGCCTCTAATTTTAGGCTGTTGTGGAGCCAGGTTGAGACAGGTCAATTCATTAGTGTTTGAATGAGTGAGGTGCTTAAGCCTTTTGTCTGCAGAGTGCTCAGCCATTTATGGAACATGCTGCCAGTGAACCTGCTATGCTGTTGCATTAATGAGGCTTATAGCTCACCTGCTTCTGTTTGTCTTGATTTTAAATTGACAGCAGCAGCCCTATAAAGTAAACAATGGTTTTGTGTGCACCTCTGTTGGTGCATTCAGGGCTTTCATTAGAGGCAATCACACACACACACAAGACACAAGTTTTTGTTTGTAAAGACAGTGGTCTGAGTCATTCCCAAAATTATAGCCTATACTTCTATCAGTATCAGTCATTCAACTCAATTTAGTTTGCAACCACAGTTGTGACCTGTTATTTTACTACAGATCATTACCACACTGCCTTCTATGACTACTTCGTCTCTCAACTGGTTCTCACAAATTGAAAATCTTAAATTGCTTAGATAAAGCCAATGATATATCAGCAAATTGGCAAGATAGAAGCAAAACAACTTTTACTGACAAGATTGGGTTGCTTATGAATAATCCATTTATTGACTATAGATTTTACCACCAGTGTCATGACTGGACATAATTTTTACTGCCCACACAGTGCATCTGTCTTACTTAAGCAGAATTAAATGAGAACATTATACCTTGAATTCTGAGCATAGTCTCGAACTACAGTTAAGTACAGGGAGGTGTGACACACTGAATGATCTTGCTTACATAATTTTTAATGGTTAGTTTGTAATGCATAATATGTGTGCCTATTATGCACACATAATATGTATATAAATATCATATAAATGCATTATACCCCTACCTCATAGTTTTGTTTCAGAGCCATTGAGCTGCAATACATAGCCAACACATTCCTACAACTCATTTTATAATTTGATTATATTGCATTATATTAGTATTAGTGGTATAGAAAGCTTTCAGAAGATACTATTTTGTGCAACAAATTCTTGTACTGCTCATGTAGTCAGCATTGACATTTGAAGCACTTTCAAATGTCTCATTTTTTGACTGTCTCTCCCCTTCATGTCCAATTAAATTTGCTGTAGTCTCATTACATTTCATGCTCCTTATGATATTTTAAATTGTGTTGATGAAATTCTGTATCCAATTTTGATGGATAGTTGGCCTGTTTTTCCCTGATGATCTACAGTTGAACCTGCTCTTGTCCATTTCGCTAAGTGGGAAAGGAAAACTCGCCTTTCTGAAGTGTGTAGCTCAGCGTACAGCCAAATATAATATACAGATAAAGAAAGTTTGAGATGAAGATTAATCTATTGTGTCTTTATATTTGGATCAGATTTGTGCAAAATATTCTTTTTTAGTACAGAATCTATTATTTTATCAGTTTGGTTATTTAAGGGTTTTAATTGCAACTGTGACGTCTATATCACTGGCAAACTCAGTCACCCTATAGTTTTTCCTTTTTAGTGTGGAATTTTTGTTCTCTCTCACTTCCTTCCTTCTTTATTTCATCTTACAGATTAGAAAAAAGGATGAATTGTAAATGTAAATGAATGCATCAGGCATAAAAATCTTATTACCTCATTCTCTGAAACGACAGTCATGCTTATATTAATATTGTTAATTGTATTATATTGACTGTATAAACTATAAAACTGAAAGAACATTTTTTCAAAGCAGTAACAAACAAAATATAGCTGCTTTGCAGTGTAAGTAGTTGTAGTAGTATAGTAGCAATAACCTTAAGAAACAAGGTTAGAAAACAGAAACAAACCCTTTTTAAACTGTGATCATTTTAGAAAACAGTGGAACGAATAAACAGTACAGACACCTGAATTATCTGCTTGTCATATATTTATACAGTCTGTTTTTATTTTCAAGGCCAGTTTCTGTAAGGTCATTTTTTGTCATGTCAATACATATGTGGCTGCAGATACTGGTGCAGAATATAGAATATAATATGGCACAGATGCACATTGTTGTTATTTTGTCAACAGTACATACAATCTTGAGCACCAAATGAAATGAAAAAGAACCTTGGAAAAACATGCTGCTGATTTGAAGGTTTTCTTTGCTCTCCTCTACAGCCGCCATCACTCATTAAACAATTAAACAATTGCTCAGCGTGACTCCTCCACACTGCCTCTGTCTCTTTTTCTGAATATTTGCCTGTGCATAGCTCAACCCAACAGAAACAAACTGTTTATAGAAAGGATATTGCCATGTGTGCAATGTTCTGATTCCTTGTCAAATGTGGAGGAGAAAGTAATTAAAGTTGAACATTTTAGAATAACAATAATATAATCTAAAATAAATAGTGCAGAGTTATGACTTCATTTCTACTGTAAATTCCACAACTGGGACTTCCTTTCATCTTAACTTGGGGAGATGGGCTGCTGTTTCAGATGAGTTATAATTAGAGATAATAGAGATATTTCTTAATTTTTCCTAATTTACACTTTATCATATTTTAGTAACTAACTCAACACTTCCCCCATTAGTTTCAGAGTAAAAGCTGTCCACAAGCTCAGGGGCCATAATCCAACTTAAAATAACTTGTTACCACTAATTGAAACAATGCTGTAGAAAGACACAATTTGAAAAAAAAAAAATCCCATGTGAGCCATTACACAGTAGTGCAGGTAATTGTTTGGAACTGGTCTGTATTTGTTTAATTTTTTGAGACCTTGCTAGTATTTGGATACTAGCTTTCATATGACAGTTTGCGGGTATACCGTTTTACTCTAAACTCTAAACTGACAGGATGCTTATCAAAGCCTAAGTTGAAAGAACTGAAAGAGGGGAGTAAATATAAAAATAGTAAATTGTAAAAAAGTAACACTTTTGCTTTATTTAAGGTTTTCTGGTATCATGTATTTTTCTCTCAGAACCCATAATTTGATATAATTCTGTAGATGTTTAAGCTCTTGCCGTACATACATCTAACTACACCTGTCAAAGCCAGTAATACCAATAAGACTTTTACAGTGGGTGCACTAGATTTAGATTATCCTACATTTTACATGATACATTTTATAGTAATTATATTTTCAGTAAGCCGGGCACTGGGAATTAACTTTTGTTGAGAAACAGCCTTAGGTCAAGAGCTGCAAATGAGTCAGGTAAATGGATTCCAATGACAAGAAGAAATTATCTGAGTAAAAGGACATATCTTTCATCAAACCACTGGCAAGTCTCAAGATATTGAGTATAAAGAATTATGTTAAGTGGGGGTGCTTATGTCACACAAGAGATACGTAATCTATAGTCCATACACTCACACACACACACGGCCACAATAGCTGAGCACATCCTCATGAAACCCAGGCCGTCTCAATGTAAAGACACTGCATTAGTTATTATGTAGTTTTTGGGTATTTTTCAGGATGTTATTCTGGAAGGTATTTGACCTTAACAAAACTAATGATCCTGGAAAATGATGTGTTTCATGTCGATTTCTACCCCCTTCTCTGATAGAATAGCTCAACTGAGAATTTCACTAGAAGCTAATAGAGAGGTACTTGGTTGAAAGGAGCAGCTTACTTCATGTGAAACGAAAGAGAGGAGAAAGAGAGAGATGTCTGAGAAGAACAAGTACAGTCAGTCTAAAAACTTCTCCCTGGCACTTATTGATTTTACACTCTTATCTAAAGCTGAAGTTTGTGTGTTTTTTTTTTTGAAGTTGTTTGATCGAACTGAAAATGAGCTGCCTACTTTGCCTTTTTGCCTGATTGTGTGCCATGATGCTAATTTACATTCAAGCCACGAAAGCCCAAAATCTACCAGAGATCCCCAAAAAGATACTCTCGAAGAAAGCAATGGGTAGAATTAAAGTTTCTGTAATGAGCTTTTATTTTTGCTTTGCAAGTCGTGCAGACATCCGGGTCATTTAAGGGTAAACTGTCAAAGTGAGTTCAGCCTCAAAACTTTCCCAGTGATTTAGAAGTTTTAATCAGTGTCTGATCCAGTCATGTTTGTTTGAAGATTCGTGTGATGTTACAGTGGGAGCAGAGAGTGTGCCATGAAACTGAGTATGTTGGAAGACCTTCCAGTCAGATTCTGAATGTTACTCATGCCGCAGGGTCTGGATTGATGTAGCACCTCTGGGTGTCTAAGATGCATCAAAAAATATGCATGTCATGTGTCAAATTCATATATTGCCACGAGTCAAATCATTATTCCCTGAGTGAAAACAAGTGCAACAGCTACATTTTGATTGGCTGAAAATTTTAATAATAGTTCATAACAGCTGTTGATCTCATAGTCTAGAATGAACATTGATAACTCTTGTCCTCAACAATACAATACAGTAACTGTGTAGTAGAACTGTTTGTTCTCCCTTTTTTTGTTATCACGTAAATGCACAAGTCTCTCTGAATATTCCTATAGAGCATTACTGTTATGTAATATTGGTAATTAACATAAACTCATAGCTTTTCCAGAGTGTGATTTGCTCACATACATGAATACTTTAGGCTGAGCAAAGACTTGTTGACATACACCTCATCTGCTCCGCCACATACATACACACTCACTCCTCTACAGAGAGATTATCCAGATTTTTCAGTGCTTTATGCTGCCGCTGCTGTCCTGCCAGCAGTGTGAAATGTCATTTCTCTCTGGAGCTGCACGCTGTAACAAAGGCAGTCAATGAAAAAGGAGGGACAGAGACACAAAGTTGTGAATGATGCTGAAAAAAAAAAATAAAAATCAGGGTGGTTTTAGTTAGGGTGGTGGAGCAGGATGGCCATTAATTATAGGGTTTGTCCTTCAGTCCTTTGCTCCTCTTGTTGAGGTGTACTTGAGGAAGACAAGTATATATGTATGTGCAAACTTACTTGACAATAAAGTCTGATTCTGATTCTACACATACTCCTGATGTGTGCGCAGTATGTGGGGAAAAAATGGCAGAAATTATACAGTTTCATTTCAACCACTGCAGGTCTCTACAATGGCAGCGTAATTGCTTATGCTTTATGGCTGGGAGTTTGACCCATAGATTCTTTTAGAGGCTTATTTGAGGGTTGTGCTTTCAGTAACACACCTAAGTGACAAAACTCATAGCTCAGTACCAAATCACACAACACCTCACAGTGCACATCAGTACTGTGGCTGAATGAATGCTGTGTAGACAGCGACGGAGGACCTGCAGCTGCTGCTTCACTGTCGGTGAAACTACTCTGTTTAAATAAAAGTATCATATATTGCTTTTGATCTAATATTTGTTTCACCCGTAGTATTAAAACTCTTCTATTCAGAGGGTGGGAGGTTAGAGACAAGAGAGCAACAGGGTGGAGGAGAAAACAGAGACGGAAATCTGAGGACAGAGGAAGTGAGAGAGCAGAAATCAGATGAAACAGGTTGATCTGTTCATGGACTCATCATGTGACAGATATTCCACCCATGTCCTGGTTGGTAGTATTTGGAATGCTGTTTTGCTTATTCTGTTTCCTTCATTATTCCTTCTTCATTAAGTCTGAAACACTGAGTGCCAGTCAGTTATCATGCAACACATGAGATTTTCAATAATGAGTAATTTTATGCTTGTGTCTTCTAGTCAAAGCCCTGTCAATTTAGTTTCGTGAAGCACAAAATTGCCTTGAAAAATAAAGCTTTGAACTATTGATTCATTCCTTTGCTTTTGGGTGTGCTTTGAATTATTCTGTACACAGCAGTGCAGCAGACAGACTAGCTGCATATTCTAAGGCTGTTATGAGAAGGGTTTTGTTGGGTTTTCAAAGCGTTGCTGTATTATCATTCATAATTGAGTGATATTTTTCCAGAAGCTTGCTTTGTTATCTGTGGCTTGATGTATGCAATATGAGTGTCTCCCTCCTGTTGGGCTGCTAGTGTGAGAGAATCGTGTGAAACAGTATCATAGCAAAAGTCTCTGATAATGGCTCTTAAATTGCTATTGTTAGTGATGAAAATAATATACAGCATCTGTAATAAGATAAGAGTATAGCATATCACTCCATTCAAAATAATTTCTCATAAGATATTGTAAGTTTCACAAAGGTACTATTCAAAGAAGATTACATAATGTCTTAGTTGTTCCTGATTTTGTGTCCCATTCCTGTATATTTATGTAGGCAAAATTGTAGAGTAAAGAAGGGATAGGATTACTGTATATCACAGTGTAAATTAAACCTTTGTGTGCTAAAATTTTAAGGGTTTTATATGTCATAATATATCCTGGTGCATAGCAACAAAAAGCTGCCGTGGTGCTGTTAAGAGACATTGCTAATGCCAGACCAAGGACAGAAGGATCCTGATTTATGTCAAAACAAGATTTACCAGGGGTATTTGAACATCCATTTCTGGCTAATTGGAGGTGTTGGAATGAGGTTTATGTGCATCTACACAATTTTGAAATGATGTGTCACACGGAAATATGCTTGGAAGACTTTATTAAATTACAGGAAAAGACTGCAGTTGTATATCTGTGCATTGTGTGTGTTTTTTCTAAATCTATGCACTTACATGTATGTGACCCCTGATGTCTAGATTTCTCTCCCAGCAAAAACTTTTGGCTGGGTGCAAACAAACATAATGACTCTAATGCACTCATAATGTGCCTATGATGTGCTTATGATGTTATCTAATAGAATGAAGTGAGTGTTACCTTTGATTTTTGCACTTCTCAGGATATCCTGAACAACCTGGACCCTCGGGGAACTGGAGAGCTGGATGATGATGACCTCATGCTAGATGTGGACCTCCCAGAGGATGGCTTGCATGGTCAGCACATACATATTCACACATGGACACACAACACCATGTAATTGCAGTTATCCTATACAGGATTTAAATTTGTGAGGTTATTCTGTGGCCATGACACATGCTTCCATTTTCATTGGCTGGAGGTTGTCCATTATTTTTGTATAAGCGGACACCTCCAGCAAAACTCTTCTGATCATAATTGTAAATTAATGCATTACCAAGGTTTGAGCTTTCTATTTTCAGCCGTATCCCTCTATGGCACACAATGGCTTGAATAAATTGAATCCTGCCTTGCCTTGGGTGAAGATTTGCCCCTGCAACATCCATTAAAATCTTTTAATGGACAACTTGTTGTATATTATGCGCTGTTACTGTTTTAATATTTGGTTGCTCAAGAGTTATTAAATTACAACTCTGCTACTGCCCACACAACTGGCTTTGAATGACAGCCAGGCAGCTGCCTTAGAGAAGTATTTAGCCAGCTGGCTCTGTTTATATGAACAGATGCACACGCACTTGTATATGGTACCAGCACAACAGGATCACATATACAGGCTTAGCAGGAGCAGATTCTACATTTGATTGCCTTGACAACAGCGTTAGCATGATTACTTTAATAGCTTACTGTTGACACATTACATCACCACTCCCATCTTGATATCGTTGTTTTCTCTGTCACTCATTTTCTCCTTGCAAATGCAATCAAGTACCAATCTCATTAAAACTGAGTGAAATAGCTTCTTTGTAAATGTTAAAGGTAATCAGGTCACTTTATTGCCATGTAATAATGGTTTTGATAAGGTTATTATGGATTCATCAGATACTGTGTATCACATATATGAGAGGAGAGAGGAAGAAGGAATGAGGGGTTGAGGAATATTGACCTCACCTGTCATGGAATATAATGAATTCTAGGAAGTGAATTTTCCCCTGTCAGTCCTGAAGCCAGTCCTATCAAAGCACCATTCATGGATAATGTGTTTAATGCACTAGCCTAATGTGGAATGACAGGCTTGTTATGTATAAACAAGACTCCCTTCAGCACCACCAAATGCAATGCACAGAGGGCACTCATGTTGACCGTACATGTGCACATACAAGCTTACAGATGGCCACAAACATACGCACCCATGCTCATATAGTAGACACACAGTTGCCAGTTTATTGGATACACATTGCTAAAACTAATGCAGTCTAATGTAACAGCCCTGCAGTGAGCTCTACCTTTTGTGAAGGCCATAATGTCCGGCTTTCGTTTTGATTTCGTTCCAAAAATGTGTTGTTGATTCAACTTTATGGCCGTTTTGGAGGCTGTAGATTGTGATGCAGCTGAACTGTATTCTCCCACACTGAGAGGTGTTTCTGATATTTAGTCTTGCCTCACTGATGTAAACTAAAGCCTTCAAAATGACCATAAAGTTGAATCAGCACCTCTCTAAAACAGCTTCAGCCAAAACTGAGCAATGCAACCTTCACAAACTGGGGAGTTATCACAGGCCCATTGTATTAGACTGCATTAGTTTTAGGTAGGCGGACCTAATAAACCTGCAACTGGGTATACATTACTGAGGCTCCTTTGTAGCCCTGATATCATTCTTTAGTTTGTAAACAGTGATCTCCTTGTTTTTGAGAGAGGGAGACAGAGAGTGAGAGAGAGGGAGAGGAATGTTCACTCCAGAGGAATGTGAATTGAAGTGTCATCCCTTCCCTACTCCTTTTTGGGAAGTGACCATATTTATAGCTCTCTATGTCATGGCTGGAGCTAGTGTCACGAGAAGCAGTGTGAAAGAGAGACGGGCTGAAGAGTCCATTTAGACCCAGCCCACAGGGCAGGCCCTGAGACGTGGGATAGGGAAGGGTGTTTCCTCCCTCCTAAAGACACCCTGACTCTGCCACAAAACAGGAAGAGGGGAAGGGGAGAGGAGGAGTAAAAACAAAAAAAAGAGGAGGACAGAAGGGGCCTCGTGTAGTATTTTCATCCAGTTGTCAGGTCCCCTGACGGAGAGAGAGAAAGAGGCCCCAGCTTTTCTCCTTTGCCTGCCTCAGCTGGTGACTTCCTAGCTTGGACACAAACCAGTCACCCCAGCTGCTCTCTCACCACCACCACGACCACAGTCTTCTCTCCCCAGCTCCAGTTCCTAGGGAGTTCCCAGAAAAACAAGGCTGTCAACAAACACAGAACCAGGCAGGGTGGGAGCTGGGTTTACTTTCTTTCTCTGGCCCTTTAACTGCTCACCAGCTGACTGGACAAGGAGTCGTTTCTCTCCACTCTCCGTCTGAGTTTCTGAGTTTCTCTTGTCTTTATGGATTTTTCCTCTCCAGTTGGAATATATTCCCAATGTGTTACTTTTTAGAGGACTTTTTCTGAACTGAAAAAGGAGTTGTTTTCTGGAATGTAGCAGTTCAGTTAGAAACAGGCTGTCTGCTCCTGTGCTATGTGGTGACACTCAGGGTAAAGTATTTTAACCACCGCTGCTGAATTCCTTGAATTGGGTCATTCAATCTGCCAATATTCCTTTATCTCTCTTTTTCTTTCTCTCTTTTTCTCCCTTTCTCTCTGTTCAAAGACTACCTGGCGTACAAAAAGTCAAGGGTCCTTTTGATTTCCTGGGGGTCGCGCTCTGTTAGTTGTCAATTTTGTTGCTGTCATGGTTCATTTCACAGCTATATGCTATTGAGTGTTGCCAAATACTGTGTCCTTTTACCTCCTTGAAAATGAAATGGCCTGTCACTGTGTGTGTGTGTGTTTGCATTTGATTGTGGAGATAGCGCAGAGAAATAGAGAGCGAGATGGATCAGATCGTGATTTATATGCAGATATACTAGAATAGAGTATTTGAAATACACA
Organism: Lates japonicus; assembly: GCA_033238685.1. Classification (NCBI taxonomy): domain Eukaryota; kingdom Metazoa; phylum Chordata; class Actinopteri; family Centropomidae; genus Lates; species Lates japonicus. The sequence goes on along the minus strand of BRZM01001003.1, from coordinate 30,235 downwards.
CAACAGTATTCATTACCACAAGGTATGAAAAATTGACTGATGGGCGTGCATTTTTTATGTGTGTGTGTATGTGTGTCTTAGTGTGGTAGCAAAAGACAGAAACGGGTAGAGAAATGGAGAGAAAAACAAATTCTAACCTTTGCATTATCCAGCTCATCTTCAACCACATACATGTGCTAGATGCTTTACTGCATCTAAAGTCATTTCAGGTCAGGTAGCACATTGTGTATACTTTTTTATCTCTCACTTGCAACCTCTCTGTTTTAGATATGCAGTTAAGTTTGTTTACTCTGGCTCACTCTGCTCTAAATTCCTCCTATATAGACGTTGACAGGATGTCCCACATTGAGCGCTCAGAGAGGGCCGGTCGGCAGGGCCAGCGGCGTAAACATCACCGCTTGAGCGGACCGGATCACTTCCACAGTGATAGCAGGTTGGTTAGGCTTTAAAGATTAGAAAATATCGCCAGAAAAAAAGTAAGAAGTAGAAATGAAAAAAGTAAAAACGCTATAAATCCAGCATCACTCTGTTTTTCTGTCTGTCTGACCCTCTGTGATGGTTTCTCTCTCTGGCTATTCATCCTTTTCTCAGGGCCCACGTCTTCCAGCACTATGATGGACTCAAGTCTTCAAGGTTCCCTCCGCGGCCCGTCCCCTCTGAAGGCAGGCAGCACGGCTACATGGCGATGCTGGATGAACTCACGCTCGAACACATGACTCAAGACTGCAGCTCACTGAAAAACCAGCTGCTCAGACTCAAAACATTACTACAGGTTCGATCTGCATTTGATACCATTAAGCACAGACATGTATGCTTGCTTATACCAAAACATGCACACACTTACACATGCACATACATGTCAGCTACACATTATTGTGCATATCGTTGGTAGGTGCATGCACAAATACACTCACACAAAGGCATATATGTGTTAGTATGCACAGTGACAGAAAACTCTGTTACCACTAAATGTTTGTCATCCTTCTAATGCTGTTGCATCATCCTTTGAATATGTCACACACAAATCACATGCTGGTCTTATAATTAGGCCACATGTGTAGCAAAGTGTCAGGATTTCCTGTCAGGATTTGAATATGAGCTGCCATCTTGCGTGTTAAATACGGCTTTGTGTTGGTTTGCTGGGGGGTTAGTTTGAATAATCTTCTTAAGTTTGCCAGGAGTACCCTGCATCATTGCTCTCAGATGTTCAGCATGAGTGACATGATACGTATTTTCTGACAAAACTGAACTAAGGTAGTTTTAACTGTTAATGTGATACCACTTTAAGTATTAAACAGCTTTTGAATGTTTAATTACATTGGTTTAATAAATCCTTTCATTACACAGTTTTGCTGTACTGTACATAGATTCTATATATAAAGTAAACAAAGAAAGATGTCAAGACAGATGTTTATAGGTAAAGAGATAGCGAAGTCCTTCTATTGGTTTTAATATAATAATACCAGTCTGACACCGGTATGATTTTATTAGATGCCTGCCTTTGTGTGTACAGTATTCAGAAATGTGTGTTTGCATCTACAGTATGTCTGTTCCGTGTCTGTGTGAAACTGATCACTTAATAGATCCATTTCTGTCATTAGGAGAAATCCATTTAGGTAAGGAGGTAAGGAGAGAAGTGACAGGGAAGCAGACAAGAGAAAATGTCAGTCATAAAAATGTGTACTCGCATAAAAGATGAACACACAAAACCCACATCCCTAGAAAAAAACACACACAAACCCATCTAGACAATCGCAGAAATGCACAGAAGCACAAGCACTTCACACTGCACGGCCCGGAATTATCTTGAAAGCCTTGGCTCAATTTACCCTCTACAGCATACAGAAGTGATATTTGCGTTTGCATTTAAATCAAATGTCTCCTTCAAATTTGCTCATTGTGTTCAGTGCAATTAGTCAAACGCTTTGGCTGTATAGCCTCAAGAGGTAAAACATTTCTTTTGGCCCATTAATAACTCTGTTCTTAATTGAGTTTTTTTTTTTTTTTTTTTTTTTTTGGTGATGAGGAGCTCAAGGCAGTTACTGTAAAATGAGCCTCCAGTTGTGCTGAATCTCAACTGATCTTTGCTTTACTGTGCTAACAGGCATTTAACAGACATTCAACACTACAGCATTTGTTTTATCAAGGCTGCAACCTGAATGAGGAGTAGGTGGAATGTAATGAGTTTCAGGTAGAAAATATTTATCAGCAGCAACTGGATGATTCTCCACAACATGACAACTTGAATTTTCTAATTAGTAAAAACTAATTCCATTTCAATTCCACATCATTGAAACCTTTTTGCGACTCCTGGTCTGATAAGACATAAGACCAAATCTGGTTTGTCCATGGAATTCTCATCATTTTTGACATTTCATTCACTAAAAACTTAATCAAACTGAAATTGGGAAAATAATCTAAGAATGTAATTGGAGTGTTGCACTGAATATTCTGTATACATAGTCTGAAGTCTAGACCTGCTTTGGGGAAAATATATTTTTTGTACTAGATGTAATAAATGTATTAAATGTTCAAAAACATACTCAGCAACTCTTCCTAAGGTATCTAACATTGGTGGTTGACAGTTCAGGGTCACCAAAGTATATGTGCTAAAGAGTAAAATTATTCCACCATAGCAAAGTATTGCTCTTGAGGCATGCCTAAGGCAATTGTCATCGATCCAACTCACTGTGCACTCTTTGTCTGTGTGTGTGTGTGTGTTTTGTTTGTTTCCAGCTCGAGGATACAGATTCTCCAGCAGATGTTCCCGAGGAGATTGAAGACAATACCACTGCATCACAGGTAAGTAACTTTACCTTAGCTTTACAGCAGTGATTGATTGGATATGCTGTATATATATATATCTATCTATTTTTTTATTTTTCTCCAGTTTCCAACTGAGGTAGTCTGCTACCCCTACTGTAGGCTGTATGTATGTGTTTTCAGTTGGAAGAGCTGATTAAGGAAGTGCAGGTGCTCAGAGAGGAGCTGAGGAGTCGAGACAAGACCATTGCTCAGCTCACGTTGCAGTGTCAACAGCTACAACAACAACATCAGCGGGAACAAATGGTGAGTTGGTGTGAACAGGACTACTACAAGTGAAAACTCTGAAAAGGGTATTGTGTACTATATGGGGGAAATATACTAGCAATGTGTCAGTTCCAGAGATACATTGTCCCCCTGCTGTTTTAAAGGTAGCATTTTATTGCATATTTGCTCTTCATAGTAGTTATCAGTGAGCTCAAGTGTAGAGCAAATAGCAACATCCTCCTTATGATATGATGCACAGGTTGGAAATGAGGGATGCATTATGAGTAACAGTCCACATCTCTCAAAACACTCCTAACTATGATGACTCCCATCATTGATAGAAATAAAGGATCAAGGCTCATACACTGTGAGTGTCAGGGCAACATGTAGAATATCAATACAGGCTCATCATCAGATTAGTATTGCAAGGTCTAGGTGTGTGCTCTTTGAGCATTCACAAACAGGCCTATAATAGCTCCAGTGTCCATGTTTGCTGTTTGCTTTCATGTGGCTTCCAGCTGCTGCAAGCACGCACCTTCTCTTCCTGTAGTTCACCTCCTTGACACCAGTTCTCCGCACAGATCTGAGAAAGTTCAGCATGTCTGGGCACAACTACTGCCTTTCATTATCTTTTGTTTACACCAATTCCAGGTTTATCAGATCTTATGAAGAGAAAGAGTGAAAAGAAGGAATAGATTGAACAAGGACAGGAGGAATTATTTTCCATAAATGTAAAGTCTTTCAATGTGAAGCACCCTTCATCGTAGGTGGGAGTGCACTCTAGTGTGTGTACTTGCACAGTTACGACTGCCTACCAATAATCTCCGTTCTGTTCGCTTTTAGCTGGCTCCATCTTCACTCTAACATTCATTAGTGTCTTGACCAGGCTCCCTTGTTAGCCAAACAACCGTATGTCTGGCTGACATTATTCAAATCCCTGCCGTATCGAGAAATACCAAAATGTCAAAGTGAAGCCTATCTCCGCCAGCCTCCCCGCTGCATGCTATCCCTCCAATTAGAATTAGCACCCACCCACAGCGGAGTTCTTCAGTCCAGTACAATATTGTTGCACTCCACCCTCAACAAGCAAAGAGAGTAAGGAAAAGCTAGGACATATTTTCAGATCTGTGCCTGACATTAATGAGTGCGGAGGCTGAGGAGAGTAAGGATGTCGGGGGAAGTAGAGAGAGGATAAGAGGGAAACAGAGATATTTACCGTGCTGACTCTGTGTTGAAGCACTACGTGGGCACCTGAAGTTAGGTTATAAGGAATGTTGAAAACGGTATTCTGTTTGTGTTCTCGTAGCGTCTGATGTCTCTGCAGTACAGGCTTGAACAACAAGAAAGCCAAAAAAAAAACCAAACACATAAGGCTTGGATCAGTTTAATGTGCTGACGAACTCTTCAGTTGTGAGAAAATAACAATTAGAGGAACACTGGTTCACAGTCTATGATGTTTGCTAGTCATGCGGTTCATATGATATCTTGAAGCTGAAAGGCAAAGGCTACTGGACCTGCTGTTCCTCCTTGAAATTGGTTAGAAGATAATATTACTGTTGGTAAAGAGTCAGGTAATCAAGGAAATGTGAAGTGCTGCAGAGAAACTGCTGAGAGACAGAAGGGGGGATAGTGGACTGAATAGAACATAATGGAGTAATGAGAAAACAATAGAAGAGCTGTGTGTGGTAGGGAGAGAAAATCTATTGCAGTATACAGTGTGTGTGTGTGTGAGTGTGTTTGGAGTGCCGAGAGGAAAAAAATGGGAAAGAAAATGAAATAATGGGAGAGAGAAAAGTGGAGCTATCAAAGATAGAAAGCTGATTTCTTGGTCCTGCTTGACAGAATGAAGTTTTGGATGCTGCCTCCACCACTGCTGAGGCAGACTGCTCATGATTATGCGCTCCTCTTGTTTGAGCTGTGTTGAAGTTTTCACCAAGGCTGGCAAAAACTAGCAGTTTCTGTTGGATTCTGTCATAGTCTTTGCAGCCAAGTACAAGTTGCGCTGCTATTTATTTGTGTATAAGCGAGATAATGTGACATTTAGTACTAAACCCTTACAAAGAAGCTTACAAAATGCTTTAATGCACATTATTTTTCGCTAATGGTATTCTGTTTCACTGTTGGATTGAGTTCGATTTCTAAAAAGACTAATCACATGTATCACACACATCAGGTAGTCAGTCAAAGTGGTTTGACAAGAAAGGTTTTAACTGATGTAAAAGGAGGAAATATTGAGTGAACATGTGCTTAAAGTAAATGTCAGTGAGTTTAACTTACTGCAGCATCTTTAAAATACGACGTTAAGGTAATCTCAGCCATTTACAACCTGGGCTTGATTTTCCTTGATGTGGTCATCATGTCTGTCAGTTCTTATCTAAACTGCATGATAATCTGCCAGCTCCCAGTTTTCCTCTGGATTTGAACCATATCTGAAAAAAGTGGACGAGGAGGAGATGATATTCTAGTGCCTCTACTTGGAACCACTATGTGATTATGACTGATATTTCAAAGCTTTTATTACCTATGACTACCATGTGGGTGATTTCACTGCTATGTGTACTGCTTATGTTGTAGACTTAGACAACTGGTGATGCCAAATGCCAGATATTGAACCCATCAAAGAATTTTCACAGATCCTACTCTGTATAATACATTTGAGGGTCTTTGTTTTCATATTTTTTTCATGCTGTAAATAAAATCTATTGTGAGTACTTTTCTTAAAGTTTCAAGCCATTTATGATTTAAAAGTTTAATTGAGGTGGGTATAATTGCACTGTGGGTGGTATTGTATTGAAAAGAGTGTGCATTCATTACCTTTTGGTTTTGCCTTTTTATGTTTTCCCCTGCTCTGTTTGATTAGATTAGACAAGCTTTTAACCAACGTAATAGTGGAAGTGGGAAAAGTAGTGGCACAGTTTGAAAATAAAACAAACAATACAACAGTCAGTTATTGTGTAATAAGCTTTCTTTCATCGATTCATTCACTCTTTCCCCCTGCAGCCTTCTCAAGGACGTCAGGTCAGGTGTCAGTGCCACCACCAGAGGGCTCCCTCTTCACTACGACAGAGCGACAGACAGATGGACAAACGTATGCATCACCACTATGACAAGGCCACCCAGACTTACTGGAGACCACCCAGCCATGCTGTGAGTGTGAACATCCGAAGCACCGATAGCATCATCCCTTAGGCGTTCACTCTTAAAACCGTTGTTTTGCAGAGCAGGATTTCAAAAAATCTAAAACTGGTTAAGCATAAGATATATGTGTTTGACCCTATTTCAGTCATTTACTCAATTCAATTCAATTTTATTTATATAGCGCCAAATCACAACAAAAGTCATCTCAAGGTACTCTTTAAAATAGAAAAACCAGTTATCAAGATGTTACCATATATCAGCGCTTGCCTGGTGCAGTTGTACACAACACAGCTTAATATTCATATCAGGATACACTGGTGACCAAATGCATGTGTGCAGTATGTTGCTGAGTCACTCCACTTAATTCAGTCAGTCAGTTTCCCATTCATTTGCTGCCTCTTTTTGGTCAGCCATGTCTGAACTGTTAGATGACTGCACCCCGTCCTCTCCACAGAATTCAGTTTATTAGGTTGTCAGTGGGCTTGTCGCTGTCTCACTCTCTCAAAACCCAGATCTCACACTGAACAGGGAGCTCCGAGGCCGGTGTTAATGTTTGAGTGATGGAGCAAGAGAAGATGTACAGTGGGTGGGGGTGGGGGGGAGATCCAAGGGAAGAAGGAAGCAGATAGAGAGAGAGAGAGAGAGAGAGAGAGAGAGAGAGAGGCAGAAGATTGATGGATAGGTGTTCAGTGTGTTCAGTATCATGCCACAATAGCATGCTGTGTGGCAGCCAAGTATTGATTCAATAGCGGGAGTGCCACAGGCAGGGTGCCTAGTAAACACTCCCCTAATTGACCTGCTTTTAGCTAAAAGGGTGACACACACACACACTCACATACAAAGAGGCAGGCACAAGGAGTGTAAAGAGATTACACAGAGAAAAGAATAGAATTTTTAAAAATGATACCAAAGAGACTTCCAGTGTTATTGATATGTATTTATTTGTCATAACAAATAATAGAAAAGACGGGACGGCCAGTAGGGTGCTGAACACTGGTAACATTCAGTCAAAAGTATATTTTAATGCAGTACACAAAGGCTACACAGGAAAAAATAAAGGACAAAACAAGCAAGCTCAATAACTACAGTAGGTCCCTGCTTACCTCAAGAGCATATGGTTTAACAGTTGCTATGGCAACTGTCAAAGCAGGGCTGGCTGTACTCTGTGGGAATGATCTCCATGGTGGGAACATCTGTCTGTGACCTGGAGTATCTGGTGTATAATAACAGACTGAAACACAAAACACAGCGAGACTGAGTTTTTGCTTTTCTTTTTCTTTTTTTCACCACCATCTTCCCTTTTTCCTGTGCTTTTAATCTACGTGACTATGCCATCACCAGAGTGAAGACTGTTTCCCGCACTGCGTTTTGCAGTGTTGAGGGGACAAACGCATTATGTTGGTGACATTTAACTTTTCAGAGCATGCAGTTCTTCTGAAAGGTTAGCCGCAAGTTTTGCGTTGTTGTTTGTGACAAGGTAACAAGAAACAGAGTAACAGAGTAAACAAATAACAGAGAGAAAAGGATGTTTCTTTCTGTCTTTCTTACTTGTAGATAGTATCAAAGCTCTTGCTATTGCGCTGACAGGTTTAGCACCTTCAGCGAGCTTGGGTTCACAGTGTTCCTCGTGCGATGCTTCGCTTTTACCTGTCGCGTTTTTTTCACACAGTCTTTCAAAGAGCTTTTTTTAGTGTGCCTCTCTGGCTACAGTAGTCTCTTTCTAACCCTTGCCATTCCTCACGCATATATTATTTTCTTTTTCCCCACTCACGCATTCACTTTTCAGTACTATCCCCTCCATCACACACAAAATCCAAAAACAAATTCATAATGTGATGCCATCTTCTTTGTTTTTTTCCCCCTCTTGCTGTGCTCCGTTGATTTTCCTCTCCTCTGACAACTAAAGTGCCGCTATATCAGAGCACCAGAGTAGCTCTTGCTCAGCGCTAGGCTGGAAGGATCAGCAAAGAATAATTTTGATGTCAAAGGCTAGAAGCTATAATCTTTTTATAGCTTTAATGCTGATATCAAGTTGCCTTATCAGTAGCCCAGAGGGTAAAATGTACACCCTGGGATCTTGAGTTGAGTCCTGCCAACAACTTGAACATGGACTTCTGAAAAATCTCTCCATGCTTTGAACTCAGATTACGAGCATAACAAAAGAGTAAGCTCATGGCCTATGACCCTCTGATATGGGTATTTAAGGACATTTACTTTCTGGTGTGCAGCGAATTATTCATGCAGCATCTTCTGGCGGTTTATATATTCTCCTCAAAAGAGCCATTCAATGCCGTAATTTTGCCAAAGCACGTGGGCTTTTGCATTGTAGGGGTGCTCTAACCAATTTCACTGTTTGTGGAGACCAGGGATGTGCTCATCTCCTAACTTCTTCACAGTCTGTAGGAGGGCCTTGGCAACGTATCCAAACCAACTGCTTTGGGCACCAGCTCCAGCAGCTTCCCTTTTTAATCTGCTTACAATCTAATTTTGTGCCCAAAAGCGTGCTCAAGAAAAAAGAGAGATAAGTCTCATAATATGGTATGAGCATATGACTGTCAGTGTACAAGGTGCAGACAAATACTGGACACATTTGAAGATGCACATGTAGTGTGATGTGAGAAACTACCTAAACATCATTCGTAGAAAAACAGTCATCTTGAAAAGCTCCCCAGAGCGATCGCAGTATCAGAAATGTTTTCCGAGCCTCCTCTGCCTTTCACAACAAATTAAGCATGAGCGGTATGATTTTAGCCATTTCAGACGCAGTACAATAGAAGTATGCAGCCTGTGTTTGTGTTTATCTGTTTATCTGTTCTGTGTGTGTGTGTGTGTGTTTGTGTGAGAGAGAGAGCGAGCAACACCCTGATTGTCTGCATATGTTTGTGTGTGTGTGTGTGTGTGTGCGTGTGTGTGTGGGATGTGCCACATGTATCTCTTGTACTCAAGTGTGGGGCGCACTCAGTGTGACTGAACAGTGAGTTCAGCAGACTGAGGACTGGGGAGCCGACCTTGTTAATAACCCAGATAAACAAACACGCAGATGAGCGGCAGCAGTGAAACAATAGCAACACAATAGGCAGTGTTTCATCAGTGGCAGACAGAGAGGATAATTACGGCTACCCTCCCACTCCCTCTCTGCCTTTTAAACATCCTCTTCTTCAGCTCTTCTTCTCCTCTCACACCTCCCTTTACGTCCTTTTATCGCTCTTGCTCTCTCACTCTGTTATTGTCTTTCTTTCCTCCTTGCTTCAGCGATTGTCTTTGTTTCCCATTGTCTTTGTTTTTTTTCTGTCTCTGTCATTCTTTCTTTGACATGACGTCTCTCCTTCTTACCTCGGTTGTAATTAGATCAATTTGCTGTCATGGAGAGAGAGGACAGGGAAGTGAGAGGCAGGAGGATTGAACAGGGTTAGTGATCAGTGTTAAGCTGTGGGTTGAAAGAACAAGTTTTCCTTTCTCAGATCCTGACATTACCTCTCCACCCACATCCCCTCTTGTCTGTCCCCTTGCCTCAGAGACACACCATCCCAAATGCACGCGCGCGCGCACACACAGACACGCACACACTTACTTACACATGCACACTCATTAATACACACTCACATGGCAGAGTCATCTTGGACAGGTGAGGATTTAATTGCCAAAGTCAGTGAAGTGAGGCATTGCGGCTAGACCTGAGGTGTTAGCTGTAGGCAACCAAGAGAAGCTCTGTGTAGTGGATTAGGGGATTCAAGCAGAGAGAGGCTGTTTTAAGGACACGGCATCCTGGGTTCTACTAAATTCTGTTGTTATTTGATGCAAAGGTTGTAGGATCACAAAGAACAACTTTTACATGACTTTTAAATTCTTGTCCTACTTCACCAAGTTTCACCATCTGCTTCTGGGACTCGCAGATGAGGTAGCCAAACAAATCCTGAGAGTGACTGTGAGAGGGGCCTCAAGTGAACATTCCACTACTACCACTTTTGACATGGTAGTTATTTCTGTTGAAGAGAGTTATATTTGAAATCACTCTATTTTGTTTATCATTTGCTAAATGTCACGTCTTTTACCACGGCACAAAGCAAGTTTATTTGAAGCCCTTAAAAGAATGACATACACAAAGAAAAGTGCCTCCAGTCCCTGAGTCGTTTTGGTTACATACAGTACATGGTCCTAGTCTCCTCTGAAGTGTAACTGGAGTTTTTACAGTCAAAAAGCTGATAACTGAAAACAAACCAGATTTACAGCGGGAGGCACAAACATGGTAGTGTAAGATAAAAAAACCACTGTTCTATCCTGAATGCTCTCTAATAAACACAAACACTCCTATTGTCACAATGACTCTTAAAATGCTTTACATTGATAAAATCTTGAGGCTTTATGCTTTTGAATAAATTTATACTTTGTCAAGTTTGATTACAGACTTAAATGGATATTTCTTGTTATAAAGCTGAGCTTGCACAACCTTTTCTTCAAATTTGGACTGCCAGATTCCACTGCAGTTCCTGTAGCTGCTAACTCTACTGTTCGTCAGAGAGCTATAGACTACTATGTGCCACCTGCATTACCTCGCTCTTTACCTGGAGGGCATAATGCGTGGGCAGTTCGGGGCTATCCCGCCAGCACCAGGGCCAGAGTTCAGTCCCATTGAGCAACGAGAGAACTGTTGCTTGCTTTCCACCTCGTGAACGGTTTAGTTCACTGAGAGAACCAAGCAGGAAGTACTGCTACCAGGCATTGAACCCAGGGTCTCTGTGTTTGTGGGCGAGAAATGAAAGAAGTTTTGATGAAAGTGATGGAATATGAAAAAACTTTTATATTTTCCCAATTTCTGTCTCCCTGCCCTTCTGAAGCTCTGTCAGCCCTTCATTGGAGAGCCTTTACAGCAATGGAAAACTGTGAAAAATTGACAGGCTAAGCTGCTGCCGAGGTCTAATAAAGCTGCCAGACACTGTCAGTATTGTTCAAGAGCCCTCCAACATACTCGCTTGTTCTCGGCGCCGAAGGTTTTCCTCTCTGCAAATGAAGCCTCAACGGGAGGCTTCTGTCGAGACCTCCTGCTGAAACAGTTGTTGGTTTTTAAGGAAGGACATGGACGAGAGCAGATCAGGGGAACTCATTCCTCTCCCCTCCTGCAGTCGCACTAGGAGGGCTCTAAAATAGCCTGGGCTGGACCTGCTGGGAAGTTGCTATCTTCCCTCTTCTTGTCTATCTCACTCTGTTTCTTTTTCCTTCTGACAGATTCAGTGTCTCCCTCTTCTATATTAGAGATGAATTTGAGAGGCGGCCCTCTCAGCTGAGGAAAGGAGTAGCATTTTATAAGGTTTTAGTCTGTCTGTCTGCTTAACTTGATGGCCCTGCTACCCCTTCACTTTGACTCTCCCAGTGGAGGCCAGAGATCTTTGAATTGCTTAACCTGAAGTTAGGTGTTGTATCGAAAAACGGGCTTGTATCCTTTTCGGCACACGTTTGTGTGCAGAATTACAGACGCTGGTAAAACAAAACAGAATGCATAATGTATCAAAGTCAGAGAATGGACTGTATAGCCAGTAAATGTGATAAGAAAGAGGACTGAAATGTACCATTTATGTACCATTCCAGCTGACACATTGTGCCTCAGTTAAATCCTGTATTTACCGCTTCCTGTAATTAATTATTCTGTAAGTGCAAATCTGTCATCCTAGCAAATCTCATCTAGCTGTGTAATCTAAGACCAATGTACTAAAGAAAGATATCTACAGCGTATTCAGTCACAATACATCAAACCTACAGCTAGTGTTGATGTTACAGTTTAATTTAAAAATCCCCGCCCATCCTCTCGCATCTTATAAAACTCCTGTCAGTTTTCAAAGAGATGGGTGGAAAAGTTGTATGGCAGTGATTTTGTCTTGGTTAAACCACCACTCCAGTATCACTTTGTTTTTGTCCCTGCCTATGATGGAGGACTCTAGAATGGATTGTAAGCTAAGGCACAAGGGATGGTCGATAATGGATTTGACTCTATATTTATGTAAAAGGTATAACAATTATACAGTAGGGGGATAAACAGTTGTGGGCCAGAGTGGCCCAGGGAGAAATGACATAAAGATGACTGGAAGTCTCCAGGTAGCACATGTTTTATAGGATAATGAGTATAACGTAATATTCCACCAAACAAAGTGAGAAAATAATCTCCTGGGTTTTTAGAAACTCTAAATGAGCGGATATACTCATTATAGTGGCAGAAGGTGTGTTTTGCTTTATTTTCATGTTTGTGTGTTTGGATACTGAACAGTTTCCTATTAACAGCAGCCTAATATAGTGATGTGGTGGGAAACTTAAAAGTGTATACAGTGCTTTTTTATGTGACTGTGTGTGAATATGTGTTGAACATTTCTCAGTGCTGTGCTATTTTAACCTCTCTAGTACATTTGTACTTTGAAGTCAATGTGCAGATCTTTGCAGCAAACATGAATGATGCATTTAACACTGACGTGGTATCAGCCTCTGTGTGTCAGTATACGCGTGCATGACTGCCTGTGTGCTGTGTCAGTTGGGGTATGCATTCTCGTTAACACTATATTTATGCCTCTGAGTGCTTTTTTTTTTTCTATGTGAGCTTGCTTCTGTGTGCGTTTGTGTGTGTTCTGGTATGTCATGCCTTTTGTCCTTTGTGTTTTTCTCTGCATAGGGTGTGCTGCCCGCCCCCTTGCTGTCCCCGTGGCAGGCACAGCACCAGGGCTTGACCCGTACCAGCATGCCCCAGCGCAGACAGAGTGAGTCACTAACATCCTTTGCAGCCTCCTCTCCATCTTTTTCATAACACTACATATCCAGGGGTCTGTAAATAGCCAGAAAAAGCTTAGCTGTATCTCCAATTAAAACTCTCTAAACTACTGAAAAATCTTTGTTCCAGTTAGTCGCACTCTTTTTTCACTGTGCAATTACAGGACCATTTGTGTTTGTGCATTAATTTGGAACAAGATTAGTAACATGCAAAATAGTTTTTCTTGTTTGTTTTACTAAAACCAGTCTGACTTGTTCTCCCTTAACAATTAATTTTCTGGTGTCATTTTCCTGTGCCGCTCATTGAAAATCCAGTCCAACGTTATTTGCTGTGTTCATTCAGAAACAAGATAACTTTGTTGATGCTGTAAAACCTGCAGGTACCTGTATTTCTTTACCTCCCTCCACTGTTTGTTGACATTCATTCAAAAATCATATAATAACCATAAGTCGCAGTAGTGATAATGTAAATATATGGTGGAAATAAGTGATATAATAGTCCCCATAAGAAGATCTAAGAAGATGTCTCTTCATGACCATAACATGATCTTTGCTTTGGATATAAAAATTAATTTTGCTGCACTTTTCAGTACACTAAAAAAATATGACTTCACTGAGAAAGACTGCAGGAGCAATGACAATTGTGCATTCACAACAACCTCGCCTATCCCAATGTATCCCACAGCAAATCTTTTGTATTATGCTGTGCTGATGAGGTAGCAAGTAGGTGAGGCAGGTAAGAAGAGTGACAGAGTAAACAGACTTCAGAAAATGCACCTATGTGAGAGAATGAAGAGCAAAAAATAAAGAAGGAAACGAAAAGAAGAGCCCACTCTGTGTTCCTTTGATCTATCCCGGCAGGGTTCAGCTTTGTATTGAAAGGGAAGGTGATAAAAAAATGTTGTGCAGGTGTTTTTGTTTTTTTTAGTATAGTATTTTTAGTACCCGGAAGTTATGTTATTTTGATATCGAGTGCATTTGTGTTTATAGACAGTTTTGACAAATATGTCAATACAACCCAGCATTCAGTGAGAGCGCATTTTCTCCTGCCAGTAGATAGCATGGTCTAATTAAGCAAAAAAACAAGAGTATCAAAAGAAGGTCTGTACAGTGGGAGGAAAAGAGTAGGAGGAAAGAGGCAATGATACTGAAACATTCGAGAATATAGTTGGTTTGCAGTCATATTTAGATATAACATGAGAAAATATGGATGGGAGGAAAACAAGTGTATTTTTGTTTCACTGGATAAACCACTAATGCTCTGACCCCCCCACTGGGAGCTCTGGCTGTAAACAAACCAACAAAGAGTCCTTGCCAGTAATAAAGGTCTGTAGAATAGAAAATAGAAATTGCCAGTTCTGGATTTAGAGAAGAAATTGGACTCTTCACACAGGTCTCATTGAATGGAGGTAGCTGTAATTATATTGTGCGTTAAATTGGTTTGTTTGCCGAGCTAATGTGTGACCTTTTCTTGTAAGCATGGGCTGCGTGTTAATTTTGGACCCTGACAAGTGTCTGTCTTACATGTCTGTGCCCCCCCCCCTTTTCTATCTCTCTGGCATCCCTCTCTCCCTGTCTTTTAACCCCTTTTCTCTTCTCTGTACTCAAGTCACTCAAAAAATCTGAAACTCAATCTCCCATGTTCTCCTCCTTCTACCTCTGCCTCCCCACACACAATGCCTATGGCAAGGCATGGAGCACCTAGTGCAGTACTTCACTGACACAGCGTGGTACAGTAATCCTTTCTTTAACATGAAGTCAACATGCTGCCTCCACAGACCCCCCAACTCCTGCACGCTGAGCTGTGGTTTGGTGTCATGTGGCACAACAGAAGCATGCTCTTCTATGACTGCGTTTGCATGCTTTGCGTTGGGTTTTCAGTTTTGACTTTGTGTTTTTCTTTACTTTGATCTGCTCCTCTTAATGGATGAGAGTTTGGAGTCACAAAGACACCATTTTAGTTGCCATTTTTCTTTTTTATATTCAGTTTACTCTTTCAATCTTGTTTGATTTTGAAAATAGTTTTGGGCGTTACTGTGCTCTAGTTATTCTTTGTTTTACATTGTTTTGTTTTCTTTTTTCATTTATTCCATCGTATGAAAGTAGATATATAAGAACTGTTATGCATGCATTGGTAAATCTCTCTGTGTGGATTTGTTTCACTATATTTTATTTCTTATTCTCCACCATGAAAGATTTGGAAAAAGTGTTTTAAAAGGAATGAATTCTAAGAATAACCTTGTCATATTGGACATGAACTGATATAACTACTGTCCAGAGCGATCGCCTTCATTCTAACTCCACTATCAAAGGCACTTAAGCACAGCAAGCAGAAGACAAATTTATGTAATCTCACATCCTCTGCTGTCACACTCTTTCCACGACTTAATTTCAAATACAATCCAAATTGCCATTTTCACAACCACCTGTATTAAATGGTAGCATGAAGTCTCATCTAACTTTGCAATGGAGTGCCACCATATTGCCGCTCTCATCTGCTTATGTGCTACAGTCCCATTGTCTTGCGGCAGACAAAAAGGGGATTATTTACATCTTATTATCATCTTATTCATATTCTTGCATGTATCTTTCCTAAGCGCGTACCATTTTTCATGGTTAGAGCGGCTGCAGATGAGACTGCTCATGGTGGGCCGTGACATCTCCCAGGTGCCTCACATTGGCGCATGTCTGTTAAAATGATAGCTATCATTAGAGATCTGAGATATTTACTTCTTGGCAGTGCAGTGAAGAGCCCAAAATGATTGCTGCTAATTATTAGTGTCTGTAGCAGACAGCTGTAGATGCAAATAATTACTGACCCCGTAGATACTGCGTGTCACTATCACAGGCAGGGGCTTCTTCCAGCTGGGGCTGCTATAAATACATGCAGTCACTGGAAACCTTGCAATTAAAAGTGTCAAATACTTTTGATTTTCTTATGACAATTGATGTTTCGGTTTATATTTTTACCACAAGCAGCACTGTCCACAATGAAAAATACTGCAAGGCCTATATTCTGTGAATGAGACAGGAAGAAAACAGGAAATAAGATCATATTCAACTTTTTCATGAAGTTGGATTCATTTTGATGATTTTCTTTGGTGACACAAACTGTAATTTTTGTATTTTGTTTCAAGCTGTGGTAGTCAGTAGGGAGTGTTCACAGTCTAAGAATGAATCATGATAGAAATGAGTGATAAGTCACAGCTAAAAAAAAAAAAAAGAAAAACAAAAAAATAACATGCTCACAGTTGGAGTGGCAGACTAATCAGAGCTATTGTAAGAGGCAACAAAAATACTCTTTACTTAAGAGTTTTGATAAACTTATAGAAACACTATCACCTTGCTTGAAAAACATGCAGCAGCAGACTGACACTGAGAGGTGGACGGGGCTTTTGAAGCAGGCTAGTGGACGCACTGTGGCAGGGGACCAGGAGATGGAGCTGTGGCCTCGGACATCTACTCCCACTCACATACAGATGACTGATGGTAGAAACAGGCAGAGCTGCCTCACCTCCACAGCTATATATTCACATCCTCTGAGACCCTTTTACTTCCACACTGGGTATGTTTCTGATAAAACCAAGTTCATGCTTTTTAGTAGCTTTAGATGGTCCCAGGTGGATTTAGATTCTTTTTAGATTCTGCTCAAGGACATTGATAGAAAAAGCCCAGTCCTCTGATTTCTTGTGATAAAAACTGACAGTGATGGCATCAATATGCCTTAGAATCAGTTTCAAACCATGTAGGCTATCATAAGAAATAACAATTTTTATAGATACTGAGGTTATAAGCTGTTCAGAAAATATACTGCTATACTGGATGAGATATTCATATGAAGTTCAATATTGATTATTTTATATAATAATATATATAATATTATTTTTTCCTTGATCTGGGCAACTCTGCTAGATGGACTAATTATATTCTGCTGCTTATCTGAAAATGTGGTCAAGAATAGTTGTTATAGTTGTTACATATATGGTGCTATACATCTGGGAATATAGTAGTCCCTCTTATAAAAGGAAAGTGATCCACATTGCTCTTTTTTTAAAGTGGGGCTGTGGAGATATGTCATGAACAGTTGTATAATTTAAAATAATTCAATTCAGACCCCTGAAACAAATGCTAAGTCTGTGAAGTCATAATGAGTTGTTTAGTCTGTGTCACAGAGGTGTTTGTTATGTTGTCACCATGGATAATTAGCATCTCTTTAACACAACGAATACTGAACATAATAGGCTTCACTAAGACAGTAATTGTTGCAAGACTGTGAAAGGATAGCATTAGATTGTACAGGTGTTCATGATATGATGTGCATATAGTACCCTGAATGTCCCCTAGTGGAGGATGACACAATGGTTGGTTCCCGTGGTTAACGGCTCAGCATGTTCTCGTGCAGGCAGCAGGCGTCGCGGCTCACTCTGGATGTTTTGAAGCTCCTCTGCAGCAGCGATCACAAAATGACTCAAAGACTTCAGTAGGTTCCAGGCACTGACATGGCAAGGTTATTCTCCTCCGCTTGGTTTTTAAGTGCTGAATCAGGGCTTCCTCTGTGACTTTCCCTCTCCCGTTCTAGGAATAGTTTGGCAACCGGCAGTGGAAGCAGGCTCTGATATTAGAGAGAACATAAACAAGTAAAAGAAAGGCTGAATTTTCAGTTTGCTTTTTGATTCAGAAATTCCTTTGCAGCTGCAAAACATTCCAAAGCCTGGATTCCATGGGGATCAAAGACGCCGAAAAAGGGGGGAATATTTAAAAGCAGCCATTTCTGGAACATTATAAAAACACAGTCCTAACTCATTATACACACACTGCTCCATGACTCTTTTTTTTACCCTTTTAATATATCTTTCCTCTTTTCTGCAGTCTCAAATACTACAGCCTTTCAACCCCTGCCTCAACGAGCACCTCCACCCGGGAAGAATAGTAAAAACTCCCCCCACCGAGGGCCACAGTGACCTCACAAGGAGTGGATCGGAGGAAGGAACGCATGTAGATGCTGACCGACCTCTTCAAGGCCTTATGGCAGATGTGTCTGGTCCAGTAGACCCCGACAAGCTGAGTCATTTCCTCAGCACCCACCTGCACTGCCCGGCCTATGGAGCTCCGCAGGGGGTAACTGCCGGAGACGTTCCACCATCAGCAGCTCAGTCTGCATCGCAGCGTGAGTGGAGAGCCCCCGCCGCGATGCTGCAGAGCCCTGTCACTCCCAGATCTGCTGATTTGACTTGCCCTCGCATGCTGCAGCCTCCTCGCCTTCACAAGCGCGTGTCTCTCCCTGCACTCAAGTCGGGGGGCACCGGTGGCTTTGCCTCTCTGAAGTCGGGGTCTTCCTTAGGGCCTCTGGCTAACCGGACCAAGCAGCTGCCCCCTCCGTCTAGAGGCCTTCCCTGCTTTAACGCCGGACCCCAGGTGCAGTCTCCAGGTCCACGTCGCACTTCACTGCTTCAGCCTCGCAGAGCATCAGACGCTTGCAGGGATTCGCGGCGCACCAGCTCCAGCCTGGAGGAGCCTGACCAAGGGACGCTCAAGGACCCTGGGCCAGCCAAGATCCTGATCCCTTTGAATCGCTCATGTCTCCCCAAGCCAAAGATTCCCTGAGGAGCCTCAATCCACCCATCAAAACCTAAAACTGGAATCACTCTGACATTGATATTCATCCCCTTCTCTCCCCTAGCCATTTAACAGTGTGGTTGTTACACCTTCTGAGTGTCAAAGGAACATAGACTGAGTTTAACACACTTAACCCATATGGACCATTCAGGGACTGCCTGTGTCAGTGACATTGGTATGGTGACTGCTGTACAGTATCGTTTCCAAATTAGCTTCCACAACTCCAGCCTGACTGACTGATTGAAGTAAAGTATGTAGCAGGATCTTCACAACAATCCAAAGTAGTATATGACAGATTTCAGATTGAGGGGAATTATGGAAGAGGAAATGTCCAGTGTACTACATTTGCACATGCTCATGAATGCTGCTGATGCTGATGAAAAAAAAAAAGTATTGCCATTCAGAGAAGTCAGCCTTTTGTTTTCTTTTGTAATACCCGCCGGCTATTACCACATCTTAAAGTCTAAGTTCACTTGTCCTCACGCGGCTGTGCCCTCTGACACACAGGTGCATTTGGTTTTAAACATTTAGGTGACATGAATGCGACCTTTGCTGTGTAATAGAAAGCCCGGAGGAAGACAGAGGAAAAAAACAAGAAGTGAGAAAGAAAGAAAGGAAAAAAGAATGAAATAACAGCAGAAGTGAAGTAACGGCTAGAGAGTGAAAAGCAAATTTGTCAAAGCTCTCCGGAGCTGTCACTTCAGAATGAAAATGCTGCATGTGTTTGTATAAATGTATGTGTGTGTAGAGAGATGAGGAACAGAGAAGTAGATGACAAAGAGGAAAGCAGCTCCACACTGTAGGTGCATACATGTTTCTGGGTGAAACTTTGAACTGTGCAAATATTAGCAAAAAGGGGTCACACACCTTCTGTGTAAATGCAACTCAGATAGAAATATGGGCCTATAAGAAAACAGTATCATGCTGGAGGTGATGATATAATTAGGTGGAACAGTGCGAATGTGAAGAATTTGCTTTCACAGTGTTGTGGAAAAGAGCAGCATAATAAAGCTCTCATACACTTAAGTGAGCTCAGGCACAACGTAGGCTCTCTAATATCCACGCGCAAACACACACAAAGCACTCGAACACTCTAAAGTGTCTGTTATTTCTGGGTTACTTTGTGAATTTTTTTGTCGGAAAACAGTGAAGAATAACAGGAAGTGTGATGCCGACAGCATGTAATGAAGCTAATTTCATATCTTACTGGATGTGATAGTCCTTCATGAGACAATCACAACACAAAAAAATCTGCCCGTATTGTGAAGAAATGTCACTTGTTGCAAAAGTGCTGAGAACTTTTAAATTGGTTACATCAGGTGCCTCAATTTTAGACATCAAGATTTTATGCAAGAATATTTAAAGAGTCAAATTCAGGTGGGAAAAGTGACATTTGATTTCAGAAAAAACAATTCTGAAGTCAATTAAATAACTTGTTAAGAGGGACGTTTTGGCAATGCACGCTGACTTCCTTGAATTATCTTCTTCCATGACCCACACATGGAAATTGGAGAACAGGGATTCGTTAGACGTGTGAAGCTGCTGTCTGGTTTGTCTGTGTGTGTGTGTGTGTGTGTTTGAGTGAGTGTCTTAGCTGTGGTCCCCCCCCCCAAGTCTTTTCCTCTGCTCGCTTTCTTGCACATCTCTTTGGGAACATCAAAGGTATTAGCACGGTATTTTCAGGTAGGGAGCCTGCGGGGCTTTAGAGGTGTTTCTCTGGGAGTTTTGGAGAATTGTGTTTATCTCTGCTTTGCGGAGCCCCTTTGCAGTCAGACGCTCCTGAAATGTCCCCTAACGGAGAGCAGCAGTGTGTTAAAAAGGCCTTCTGACAGCAACTCTGCTCTCTTCTCTGTCACGCCGCGTGACCGCTTGGTGTACGCCTCTGGCACTGTCCGGTCTACTGCGTCCAATAATGCACCCTACATAGACAGAGTGAGACAGAGTGAGACAGAGTGAGACAGAGAGACACACATATACACGTAATACGCATACACATCCAGACACACAAGTTACATAGACGCCTTCATGTACAGGAACTCTGACAAAACTAGAAGAGACACAAACTCGGAGGAGCACACACATCAGCTAACACTTCCCAGCAGCCGCATGAGCACAGCAACATACACACACGCACACTTTGAATTCTATACACCAAGTGCATAGAAGTGTGTTAGTGTTTTGCTAGCTCTCACAAAATGAGCTCTCCAAGTACACATTGATCCATCTGTCCACTGTAGCCAAAAAAAAAAAAAAAAAAGAATAAGAAAAAAAACATGGCTGCCTCTAGATTATCCTGGAAATAGGTAGAGGCTTGTGTGTGTCTGTTTCTGTGTGTGGATCCACGTGGCTGATAAAAACATGTTTACCTGCTGGATGGCTCAACATTGTGCCAAACCATCCAAGCAGTCAACACAGCTTTGTGACGCCAAGAAAAACTCATTTCTTTTAATGAAAACGGAAACGGAGGCAGAATGATGCATACAGAGGGTGAGGAAAGATGCATGGCGAGAGACAATAAGATGGAGCATCAGGAAGAAGACAAGATTAAGAGATGTAGGGATGGACAAGTGAAGACGCCATGATCATGATAAGCTGTTCCTGCCAGTCTTTTCTGCTCGTGAATGTTTGTCTATAAAATGTCGTGAAGGTGTGTATAAGAGAGGAGAGGGAGACAGAATACATAGTTTAGTTTGTTTGTGTGCACTGTTGTTCAGAGAATAGTCCGACCCCCTCAGCTGTGTCACTCACTGCTTAGTAATGCCAAACAGGAAATCAATGTTGCCTGCTGTGTGTGTTTGTGCGTCTCCAGACACCTCTGGTTGCCAGTGTTTCATTCTTGGAAGACTGTGTGTGTGCGAGAGAGAGAGAGTGATGTGTCTGCCCACAGGCCAAAGGCAAACCCATGCCAGGGAAAGCAGGGCAGTGCCATCCCTCTATCCCTGTGCTGTATTCACTATCTCCAAATCAATGTCCCTGCTCAGTTTAGCAGTCAAGCCAATCAGTCTTGCTAGCTTTGCTATAACAATACCACAACTGGGCTTAAAAGTCTCTGCACCAACTTGGATCAATTCTACTATGGGCTCTTGATTCACTTCATTTTGCAAAAAGACTTGAGCTGCATTACACAACAGGAAAAAAAGTTAGCAAAGCGGCCATGTTGTTCTATATTATTTCTCTGAATGGCACAGGACTACATTTCAGCACTTAGTACACATGATTTATCTATGGCGATGTTGTCTTGCAAATACAATGACGATGCACATCAACTAAGATACATTACTTGACTTGTAACCAGGAAATCCACTGATATTTAGATGATATAGTAGAGTTACTGCAGAAGTATACCTGGCGTTACAAGCTTTTGGTTTTACTTTAAAGCTACTATATGCAATATTTTTACATTAACAATGGATCAAATGACTATGCATATGTAAAAGGAGTCACCTGTGAAGACAAACTCAAAAGATAATTTTCACCTACACTCTACAGTTCACCTAAGCTAAAACTATGAGCTAAAAGGTACTTCCTTTAAGTTCATTGTTTCATATCTGATGAATGAGTAAATACTGTAAGCTACTGTCTGCTAATATGTTTGAATATCAGCTTCATAAGGTGATTAATGTGTCTGTCTTTACAGCTTGGTTCAAAACCATCATTAGGAACAGTTGTTTTTTAGCCACCGCTACCTGCTTCTAATGATGGTTTTGAACCAAGCTGTAAAGACAGACACATTAATCACCTTATGAAGCTGATATTCAAACATATTAGCAGACAGTAGCTTACAGTATTTACTCATTCATCAGATATGAAACAATGAACTTAAAGGAAGTACCTTTTAGCTCATAGTTTTAGCTTAGGTGAACTGTAGAGTGTAGGTGAAAATTATCTTTTGAGTTTGTCTTCACAGGTGACTCCTTTTACATATGCATAGTCATTTGATCCATTGTTAATGTAAAAATATTGCATATAGTAGCTTTAAAGTAAAACCAAAAGCTTGTAACGCCAGGTATACTTCTGCAGTAACTCTACTATATCATCTAAATATCAGTGGATTTCCTGGTTACAAGTCAAGTAATGTATCTTAGTTGATGTGCATCGTCATTGTATTTGCAAGACAACATCGCCATAGATAAATCATGTGTACTAAGTGCTGAAATGTAGTCCTGTGCCATTCAGAGAAATAATATAGAACAACATGGCCGCTTTGCTAACTTTTTTTCCTGTTGTGTAATGCAGCTCAAGTCTTTTTGCAAAATGAAGTGAATCAAGAGCCCATAGTAGAATTGATCCAAGTTGGTGCAGAGACTTTTAAGCCCAGTTGTGGTATTGTTATAGCAAAGCTAGCAAGACTGATTGGCTTGACTGCTAAACTGAGCAGGGACATTGATTTGGAGATAGTGAATACAGCACAGGGATAGAGGGATGGCACTGCCCTGCTTTCCCTGGCATGGGTTTGCCTTTGGCCTGTGGGCAGACACATCACTCTCTCTCTCTCGCACACACACAGTCTTCCAAGAATGAAACACTGGCAACCAGAGGTGTCTGGAGACGCACAAACACACACAGCAGGCAACATTGATTTCCTGTTTGGCATTACTAAGCAGTGAGTGACACAGCTGAGGGGGTCGGACTATTCTCTGAACAACAGTGCACACAAACAAACTAAACTATGTATTCTGTCTCCCTCTCCTCTCTTATACACACCTTCACGACATTTTATAGACAAACATTCACGAGCAGAAAAGACTGGCAGGAACAGCTTATCATGATCATGGCGTCTTCACTTGTCCATCCCTACATCTCTTAATCTTGTCTTCTTCCTGATGCTCCATCTTATTGTCTCTCGCCATGCATCTTTCCTCACCCTCTGTATGCATCATTCTGCCTCCGTTTCCGTTTTCATTAAAAGAAATGAGTTTTTCTTGGCGTCACAAAGCTGTGTTGACTGCTTGGATGGTTTGGCACAATGTTGAGCCATCCAGCAGGTAAACATGTTTTTATCAGCCACGTGGATCCACACACAGAAACAGACACACACAAGCCTCTACCTATTTCCAGGATAATCTAGAGGCAGCCATGTTTTTTTTCTTATTCTTTTTTTTTTTTTTTTTTGGCTACAGTGGACAGATGGATCAATGTGTACTTGGAGAGCTCATTTTGTGAGAGCTAGCAAAACACTAACACACTTCTATGCACTTGGTGTATAGAATTCAAAGTGTGCGTGTGTGTATGTTGCTGTGCTCATGCGGCTGCTGGGAAGTGTTAGCTGATGTGTGTGCTCCTCCGAGTTTGTGTCTCTTCTAGTTTTGTCAGAGTTCCTGTACATGAAGGCGTCTATGTAACTTGTGTGTCTGGATGTGTATGCGTATTACGTGTATATGTGTGTCTCTCTGTCTCACTCTGTCTCACTCTGTCTCACTCTGTCTATGTAGGGTGCATTATTGGACGCAGTAGACCGGACAGTGCCAGAGGCGTACACCAAGCGGTCACGCGGCGTGACAGAGAAGAGAGCAGAGTTGCTGTCAGAAGGCCTTTTTAACACACTGCTGCTCTCCGTTAGGGGACATTTCAGGAGCGTCTGACTGCAAAGGGGCTCCGCAAAGCAGAGATAAACACAATTCTCCAAAACTCCCAGAGAAACACCTCTAAAGCCCCGCAGGCTCCCTACCTGAAAATACCGTGCTAATACCTTTGATGTTCCCAAAGAGATGTGCAAGAAAGCGAGCAGAGGAAAAGACTTGGGGGGGGGGACCACAGCTAAGACACTCACTCAAACACACACACACACACACACAGACAAACCAGACAGCAGCTTCACACGTCTAACGAATCCCTGTTCTCCAATTTCCATGTGTGGGTCATGGAAGAAGATAATTCAAGGAAGTCAGCGTGCATTGCCAAAACGTCCCTCTTAACAAGTTATTTAATTGACTTCAGAATTGTTTTTTCTGAAATCAAATGTCACTTTTCCCACCTGAATTTGACTCTTTAAATATTCTTGCATAAAATCTTGATGTCTAAAATTGAGGCACCTGATGTAACCAATTTAAAAGTTCTCAGCACTTTTGCAACAAGTGACATTTCTTCACAATACGGGCAGATTTTTTTGTGTTGTGATTGTCTCATGAAGGACTATCACATCCAGTAAGATATGAAATTAGCTTCATTACATGCTGTCGGCATCACACTTCCTGTTATTCTTCACTGTTTTCCGACAAAAAAATTCACAAAGTAACCCAGAAATAACAGACACTTTAGAGTGTTCGAGTGCTTTGTGTGTGTTTGCGCGTGGATATTAGAGAGCCTACGTTGTGCCTGAGCTCACTTAAGTGTATGAGAGCTTTATTATGCTGCTCTTTTCCACAACACTGTGAAAGCAAATTCTTCACATTCGCACTGTTCCACCTAATTATATCATCACCTCCAGCATGATACTGTTTTCTTATAGGCCCATATTTCTATCTGAGTTGCATTTACACAGAAGGTGTGTGACCCCTTTTTGCTAATATTTGCACAGTTCAAAGTTTCACCCAGAAACATGTATGCACCTACAGTGTGGAGCTGCTTTCCTCTTTGTCATCTACTTCTCTGTTCCTCATCTCTCTACACACACATACATTTATACAAACACATGCAGCATTTTCATTCTGAAGTGACAGCTCCGGAGAGCTTTGACAAATTTGCTTTTCACTCTCTAGCCGTTACTTCACTTCTGCTGTTATTTCATTCTTTTTTCCTTTCTTTCTTTCTCACTTCTTGTTTTTTTCCTCTGTCTTCCTCCGGGCTTTCTATTACACAGCAAAGGTCGCATTCATGTCACCTAAATGTTTAAAACCAAATGCACCTGTGTGTCAGAGGGCACAGCCGCGTGAGGACAAGTGAACTTAGACTTTAAGATGTGGTAATAGCCGGCGGGTATTACAAAAGAAAACAAAAGGCTGACTTCTCTGAATGGCAATACTTTTTTTTTTTCATCAGCATCAGCAGCATTCATGAGCATGTGCAAATGTAGTACACTGGACATTTCCTCTTCCATAAATTCCCCTCAATCTGAAATCTGTCATATACTACTTTGGATTGTTGTGAAGATCCTGCTACATACTTTACTTCAATCAGTCAGTCAGGCTGGAGTTGTGGAAGCTAATTTGGAAACGATACTGTACAGCAGTCACCATACCAATGTCACTGACACAGGCAGTCCCTGAATGGTCCATATGGGTTAAGTGTGTTAAACTCAGTCTATGTTCCTTTGACACTCAGAAGGTGTAACAACCACACTGTTAAATGGCTAGGGGAGAGAAGGGGATGAATATCAATGTCAGAGTGATTCCAGTTTTAGGTTTTGATGGGTGGATTGAGGCTCCTCAGGGAATCTTTGGCTTGGGGAGACATGAGCGATTCAAAGGGATCAGGATCTTGGCTGGCCCAGGGTCCTTGAGCGTCCCTTGGTCAGGCTCCTCCAGGCTGGAGCTGGTGCGCCGCGAATCCCTGCAAGCGTCTGATGCTCTGCGAGGCTGAAGCAGTGAAGTGCGACGTGGACCTGGAGACTGCACCTGGGGTCCGGCGTTAAAGCAGGGAAGGCCTCTAGACGGAGGGGGCAGCTGCTTGGTCCGGTTAGCCAGAGGCCCTAAGGAAGACCCCGACTTCAGAGAGGCAAAGCCACCGGTGCCCCCCGACTTGAGTGCAGGGAGAGACACGCGCTTGTGAAGGCGAGGAGGCTGCAGCATGCGAGGGCAAGTCAAATCAGCAGATCTGGGAGTGACAGGGCTCTGCAGCATCGCGGCGGGGGCTCTCCACTCACGCTGCGATGCAGACTGAGCTGCTGATGGTGGAACGTCTCCGGCAGTTACCCCCTGCGGAGCTCCATAGGCCGGGCAGTGCAGGTGGGTGCTGAGGAAATGACTCAGCTTGTCGGGGTCTACTGGACCAGACACATCTGCCATAAGGCCTTGAAGAGGTCGGTCAGCATCTACATGCGTTCCTTCCTCCGATCCACTCCTTGTGAGGTCACTGTGGCCCTCGGTGGGGGGAGTTTTTACTATTCTTCCCGGGTGGAGGTGCTCGTTGAGGCAGGGGTTGAAAGGCTGTAGTATTTGAGACTGCAGAAAAGAGGAAAGATATATTAAAAGGGTAAAAAAAAGAGTCATGGAGCAGTGTGTGTATAATGAGTTAGGACTGTGTTTTTATAATGTTCCAGAAATGGCTGCTTTTAAATATTCCCCCCTTTTTCGGCGTCTTTGATCCCCATGGAATCCAGGCTTTGGAATGTTTTGCAGCTGCAAAGGAATTTCTGAATCAAAAAGCAAACTGAAAATTCAGCCTTTCTTTTACTTGTTTATGTTCTCTCTAATATCAGAGCCTGCTTCCACTGCCGGTTGCCAAACTATTCCTAGAACGGGAGAGGGAAAGTCACAGAGGAAGCCCTGATTCAGCACTTAAAAACCAAGCGGAGGAGAATAACCTTGCCATGTCAGTGCCTGGAACCTACTGAAGTCTTTGAGTCATTTTGTGATCGCTGCTGCAGAGGAGCTTCAAAACATCCAGAGTGAGCCGCGACGCCTGCTGCCTGCACGAGAACATGCTGAGCCGTTAACCACGGGAACCAACCATTGTGTCATCCTCCACTAGGGGACATTCAGGGTACTATATGCACATCATATCATGAACACCTGTACAATCTAATGCTATCCTTTCACAGTCTTGCAACAATTACTGTCTTAGTGAAGCCTATTATGTTCAGTATTCGTTGTGTTAAAGAGATGCTAATTATCCATGGTGACAACATAACAAACACCTCTGTGACACAGACTAAACAACTCATTATGACTTCACAGACTTAGCATTTGTTTCAGGGGTCTGAATTGAATTATTTTAAATTATACAACTGTTCATGACATATCTCCACAGCCCCACTTTAAAAAAAGAGCAATGTGGATCACTTTCCTTTTATAAGAGGGACTACTATATTCCCAGATGTATAGCACCATATATGTAACAACTATAACAACTATTCTTGACCACATTTTCAGATAAGCAGCAGAATATAATTAGTCCATCTAGCAGAGTTGCCCAGATCAAGGAAAAAATAATATTATATATATTATTATATAAAATAATCAATATTGAACTTCATATGAATATCTCATCCAGTATAGCAGTATATTTTCTGAACAGCTTATAACCTCAGTATCTATAAAAATTGTTATTTCTTATGATAGCCTACATGGTTTGAAACTGATTCTAAGGCATATTGATGCCATCACTGTCAGTTTTTATCACAAGAAATCAGAGGACTGGGCTTTTTCTATCAATGTCCTTGAGCAGAATCTAAAAAGAATCTAAATCCACCTGGGACCATCTAAAGCTACTAAAAAGCATGAACTTGGTTTTATCAGAAACATACCCAGTGTGGAAGTAAAAGGGTCTCAGAGGATGTGAATATATAGCTGTGGAGGTGAGGCAGCTCTGCCTGTTTCTACCATCAGTCATCTGTATGTGAGTGGGAGTAGATGTCCGAGGCCACAGCTCCATCTCCTGGTCCCCTGCCACAGTGCGTCCACTAGCCTGCTTCAAAAGCCCCGTCCACCTCTCAGTGTCAGTCTGCTGCTGCATGTTTTTCAAGCAAGGTGATAGTGTTTCTATAAGTTTATCAAAACTCTTAAGTAAAGAGTATTTTTGTTGCCTCTTACAATAGCTCTGATTAGTCTGCCACTCCAACTGTGAGCATGTTATTTTTTTGTTTTTCTTTTTTTTTTTTTTTAGCTGTGACTTATCACTCATTTCTATCATGATTCATTCTTAGACTGTGAACACTCCCTACTGACTACCACAGCTTGAAACAAAATACAAAAATTACAGTTTGTGTCACCAAAGAAAATCATCAAAATGAATCCAACTTCATGAAAAAGTTGAATATGATCTTATTTCCTGTTTTCTTCCTGTCTCATTCACAGAATATAGGCCTTGCAGTATTTTTCATTGTGGACAGTGCTGCTTGTGGTAAAAATATAAACCGAAACATCAATTGTCATAAGAAAATCAAAAGTATTTGACACTTTTAATTGCAAGGTTTCCAGTGACTGCATGTATTTATAGCAGCCCCAGCTGGAAGAAGCCCCTGCCTGTGATAGTGACACGCAGTATCTACGGGGTCAGTAATTATTTGCATCTACAGCTGTCTGCTACAGACACTAATAATTAGCAGCAATCATTTTGGGCTCTTCACTGCACTGCCAAGAAGTAAATATCTCAGATCTCTAATGATAGCTATCATTTTAACAGACATGCGCCAATGTGAGGCACCTGGGAGATGTCACGGCCCACCATGAGCAGTCTCATCTGCAGCCGCTCTAACCATGAAAAATGGTACGCGCTTAGGAAAGATACATGCAAGAATATGAATAAGATGATAATAAGATGTAAATAATCCCCTTTTTGTCTGCCGCAAGACAATGGGACTGTAGCACATAAGCAGATGAGAGCGGCAATATGGTGGCACTCCATTGCAAAGTTAGATGAGACTTCATGCTACCATTTAATACAGGTGGTTGTGAAAATGGCAATTTGGATTGTATTTGAAATTAAGTCGTGGAAAGAGTGTGACAGCAGAGGATGTGAGATTACATAAATTTGTCTTCTGCTTGCTGTGCTTAAGTGCCTTTGATAGTGGAGTTAGAATGAAGGCGATCGCTCTGGACAGTAGTTATATCAGTTCATGTCCAATATGACAAGGTTATTCTTAGAATTCATTCCTTTTAAAACACTTTTTCCAAATCTTTCATGGTGGAGAATAAGAAATAAAATATAGTGAAACAAATCCACACAGAGAGATTTACCAATGCATGCATAACAGTTCTTATATATCTACTTTCATACGATGGAATAAATGAAAAAAGAAAACAAAACAATGTAAAACAAAGAATAACTAGAGCACAGTAACGCCCAAAACTATTTTCAAAATCAAACAAGATTGAAAGAGTAAACTGAATATAAAAAAGAAAAATGGCAACTAAAATGGTGTCTTTGTGACTCCAAACTCTCATCCATTAAGAGGAGCAGATCAAAGTAAAGAAAAACACAAAGTCAAAACTGAAAACCCAACGCAAAGCATGCAAACGCAGTCATAGAAGAGCATGCTTCTGTTGTGCCACATGACACCAAACCACAGCTCAGCGTGCAGGAGTTGGGGGGTCTGTGGAGGCAGCATGTTGACTTCATGTTAAAGAAAGGATTACTGTACCACGCTGTGTCAGTGAAGTACTGCACTAGGTGCTCCATGCCTTGCCATAGGCATTGTGTGTGGGGAGGCAGAGGTAGAAGGAGGAGAACATGGGAGATTGAGTTTCAGATTTTTTGAGTGACTTGAGTACAGAGAAGAGAAAAGGGGTTAAAAGACAGGGAGAGAGGGATGCCAGAGAGATAGAAAAGGGGGGGGGGCACAGACATGTAAGACAGACACTTGTCAGGGTCCAAAATTAACACGCAGCCCATGCTTACAAGAAAAGGTCACACATTAGCTCGGCAAACAAACCAATTTAACGCACAATATAATTACAGCTACCTCCATTCAATGAGACCTGTGTGAAGAGTCCAATTTCTTCTCTAAATCCAGAACTGGCAATTTCTATTTTCTATTCTACAGACCTTTATTACTGGCAAGGACTCTTTGTTGGTTTGTTTACAGCCAGAGCTCCCAGTGGGGGGG
>BRZM01001002.1:0-61669 GCA_033238685.1 Lates japonicus | reverse complement strand
GGGGGTGCTGGAATTCAGTGAAGTCAGCGCGGCAAGCCAGGTCACTTCACAAACCAGAAATATGACAAGCAAACTGTAAATCACTGCTGCAGCTTGTAAGATGTGTGGGGAGAGAAAAGAGAGGGAAAAGAGAGGGAAGATAAAACTGTGAAGTAAATGTAAGTGAATTTGACCAGTTTCATCTCTGTTACATGTGTTTAAAGTCACATTGTTACCATACCATGATGCTATTAACTGAAAGAACTCTATCCCATTATTGGCTTTGCTTACTGAAAGAAGAACGTGTTTTTGGATTTAAATTTGAAGACAGACAGAGCTTGCATTTTTGTACGCCTGCTCATAAACAACTACTAAGCAATTGAAATAACAATTTGAATCTACAGGAGGTTCGCTCTTTTTTCCATCTAAAAACCAATTTAAAAAGCCCTAAAGCTTCATTAACAATATATAGTATATCTGAACCCCGTAGGATATTTGGTGCATTTGCCAAATAACAAAATACTTAAGCTAAAGAAATGACAGTGCACTTGAGAAAATAATACCTTGTTTTCATAACCAGCTTACAAAGCTTACACACACCTTGATCAGACTTCGGAAGAACAATGAAAATACAAAGCAACTGTCACCAGCATCTGCTGTCAGAGTCTACCACACCTCACTGCACCACCTGTGGCACACCTAGCTGCCACCAAGCCATGTGTCACACACACCTGTCAAAGTTCTTACCTCTGAGTTTGAGCCCACACCCTGCCATCTTTTACTGTAGGCTGGCACAATCTCAAACCAAAGAAGCAGCAAAAGCAAAAACAGGGGTGGAAGAGATAGTCCAAGAGTATCAGCAGCACAAAGCTGAATTAGACATTCCTGCTTCCCTCCCCACTCTCTCTCTCTGCTGCTGCTGCATTCTTCTGATCTTTTCCTCCCTCTCTGGTCAAGGAGCAACAGAGGCAGAGGAGAGAGGAGGAGAGGGAAGCAGGAATGTCTAATTCAGCTTTGTGCTGCTGATACTCTTGGACTATCTCTTCCACCCCTGTTTTTGCTTTTGCTGCTTCTTTGGTTTGAGATTGTGCCAGCCTACAGTAAAAGATGGCAGGGTGTGGGCTCAAACTCAGAGGTAAGAACTTTGACAGGTGTGTGTGACACATGGCTTGGTGGCAGCTAGGTGTGCCACAGGTGGTGCAGTGAGGTGTGGTAGACTCTGACAGCAGATGCTGGTGACAGTTGCTTTGTATTTTCATTGTTCTTCCGAAGTCTGATCAAGGTGTGTGTAAGCTTTGTAAGCTGGTTATGAAAACAAGGTATTATTTTCTCAAGTGCACTGTCATTTCTTTAGCTTAAGTATTTTGTTATTTGGCAAATGCACCAAATATCCTACGGGGTTCAGATATACTATATATTGTTAATGAAGCTTTAGGGCTTTTTAAATTGGTTTTTAGATGGAAAAAAGAGCGAACCTCCTGTAGATTCAAATTGTTATTTCAATTGCTTAGTAGTTGTTTATGAGCAGGCGTACAAAAATGCAAGCTCTGTCTGTCTTCAAATTTAAATCCAAAAACACGTTCTTCTTTCAGTAAGCAAAGCCAATAATGGGATAGAGTTCTTTCAGTTAATAGCATCATGGTATGGTAACAATGTGACTTTAAACACATGTAACAGAGATGAAACTGGTCAAATTCACTTACATTTACTTCACAGTTTTATCTTCCCTCTCTTTTCCCTCTCTTTTCTCTCCCCACACATCTTACAAGCTGCAGCAGTGATTTACAGTTTGCTTGTCATATTTCTGGTTTGTGAAGTGACCTGGCTTGCCGCGCTGACTTCACTGAATTCCAGCACCCCCTCGCCTCACCTTTTTTGTTTAACCCTAATTTCACCAACACACGTATCTACATACATCACAGGGGTTGTTTTTCAAACTGCTAAGTGATATGGGCTAATCTTTCTGACGTTAGGATTGTTTTCCCTTAGCAAATTTATTCGGTGAGGGAAGAGGCCAGCCGCTGGGACAAGCTTTGTGACAAGGACCACTGGAGGGAGGAGGGAGGAAATGCATGGGAAATTATAGGAATTCTATGCATTCCTCCAACCTACAGAGCCGTAAACACGTACATCTTGCAACAAACTGTGAATAGGATTGAGTTTAATGTGCACTTTTTTGTGTAGGTATGCGAGGAAAGTAGAAAGTTTGTCATAGGTTGAGTGACATACAATGGTTGCCTTGAAAGCCTATCAGTGTGATCTGGTCTGTCTGTGTGTGTGTGTGTGTGTGTGTGTGTGTGTGTGTGCGTGTGTGCGTGCGTGTGTGTGTCTGTCCTGTGTGAGGATTAGTGCCCTCCAACAGGCTGTGGGTGGTGCTGTACTGAAAGACAAGACAGCCAACAGCTGAGCCTCCTTCCAGACAGCCATCAAGGTGAAGTTCACCCTGGGACATTTATTTTATGAGCGTGGCTTCTTCTTGAGAGTTGTTTCATTACCAAGCCTAGAGCTAGCCTTAATGCTTCATCACCAATGACCTGAGAAAAGCACGCACTTTACATCCAGTGGCATTAAATTTTATTAGTTATTTTTGGTGACTTTTAGACACACATCCCGATTGGTATTCTGCTAATTAAACTTTAATTTACTTCAGCTGGTAGTGGAGCTAAATGTATGGTTGCCATGTTAATTGTTCATTCAGTGACCACACATGCATTGGGCAAAAGCTAAGTCTTAACTGTTAAAGGTGATTGCTGCTCACTAGTGCAGCTAAACTTTGTAAATATCGCTATTTGTCTAGGCTCTGAGCTCTCCTGTTTACTGTGTGATACTGCCGTGGAAACCCTGATGGTTTATTTGATTTTCACCTCAGTGACTCCCACACAGGCTCTCTCCACCTGTGAGATAGAGGGGGATATACTGGGAGACCATGGGCTGTATATTTTATGAGTCTGCTCTGCTACTTTGAGGAACATGTGCGTTTCTGTGATTTTTTTTTCTTGCCCAGTTATGTCATGTTATGAGGTTTGTTTGCAGTTCATTTTTCTCAATTTCCTCAGCGCTGTTAACTCTTGGTTATGTAATGTTGGTCAACACTGGGTCAAGGAAATTGGAACAGTCAGGCAGTTTGATAAATCGTGGACATATTTCAGAAGAATAAGCTCATATCTGAATTTATTTTTGGGGGTTTTGGAGAATTTATTGCCTTGGATTTTGCATTCATTCATCTTTTTGACTGAAGCTCTTGTGTTAGCAGAAAGCTCTACAAACAGACGTGAACAGAAATTTGTGAGGTCACGGAAAGACTCTTGTCATGTACATTTTTGGAAAAGTAAGAGAATTTGCCATTTTGTCAGGAAGGGAACCCTTGCGCACAACTTGAAACACAACACTGTGGTCTTCATGCTGTGGTGCAAGTATGCACGTGTGTTCATACAGCATATTGGCAACATGTGTGTGCTCACTGAGCTGTGAGAAGATACCAGTGGGATTCCTCTTCCTGATGTAATCACTGCTTCCTGTTTGGCTGTCGCGGAAGAGAAAGATTTGTTTCTCAGCACATTGACTGTACATGACTCTGCTTTGACTGTGCAATGTGTTATCCCTCTGCTCATGCTAACGTGTGTGAGCGTGTGTGAATACGATGACTGATTATTTGACAGGGGCTGAATATTTGTTCTGCAAACAAATGAGCTTGTGACTCTTGCCTCACTTTGCTGGTGCAGTTTGTTCATTTCTACTCACGTTGATAGGATATATTTATCATATGACCAAGTGACCCATAAAGACTGTTTTCCAGTAAAAGCTTGCCAGTATTAATAGA
The DNA here is from genome assembly GCA_033238685.1 of Lates japonicus. NCBI lineage: Eukaryota > Metazoa > Chordata > Actinopteri > Centropomidae > Lates > Lates japonicus. Next base: position 57,870 of record BRZM01001002.1, on the reverse strand, counting down.
CTTTTGCTGGTTGCCTTGAATAGGATCAGGAAAATATTTTGCACAACATTTCCATGTTAATAAATTAAAGGATTCTCTGTATACAGTAAGACGGTGCTTGACTGATTTTCCAGGTAACAATCAACACAACTAGAAGCTAGATTATGTACCTACAAAGGGATCCACCAATATCTCTATTGATACCTTTTGTTGGTATGACTTTACACCAGGCCAAGAGGAAGGAAATGCACCCTGTGAAGTCTGTGATCTCTACACTGCAGTGTAATCTTTAAAGCAAAGGATCACAAGACTAGAGTGACAGATCTCACAGCTGAGCTGTGGGAAAACATTGATGTATTTCTCTTTACTTGACACAAGAGATTTTTCAGCTAGATGGTTAGTCTTACAGTGGAATTCAAACCCATAGGATACATGTGTTGTTGCATTAAAATCTCACCTGCTGTAAGTAGGTAATATTGATTGTAATGATGGATACTTAATTGCTCCCAGCATAACTATATAACTACTACTTACAGGTATTGGACACTAAATACATTTTGTTTGTGACATACTGCACCCTCTATCTCTAACAGCTTGAGGCTTTAACACTCATTCAGACTCACATGAAAGACCACAGACCACATTTGACAGCCTGTTTATAAATAAGGTGTGTGCATATGTTTTTTTTTTTTTAAATCATATAAATGTCAGCATAAGAGCTATGCATGACATACTGTACATCAGTGACAGTGAAGTGCTGTGTGGGCAGATTTAAATAGTCATAAGCAAAGTGACAAAGTGGACATGTGTAGTGGTGTATTAATGTTGTATATAGGGGTATTTTTCTCTGCTCACACACAAACGCACCCTTGAACACACTTGCGCACACACAGCACTTCACTGTCACTGATGTACAGTATGTCATGCATAGCTCTTATGCTGACATTTATATGATTTAAAAAAAAAAAAACATATGCACACACCTTATTTATAAACAGGCTGTCAAATGTGGTCTGTGGTCTTTCATGTGAGTCTGAATGAGTGTTAAAGCCTCAAGCTGTTAGAGATAGAGGGTGCAGTATGTCACAAACAAAATGTATTTAGTGTCCAATACCTGTAAGTAGTAGTTATATAGTTATGCTGGGAGCAATTAAGTATCCATCATTACAATCAATATTACCTACTTACAGCAGGTGAGATTTTAATGCAACAACACATGTATCCTATGGGTTTGAATTCCACTGTAAGACTAACCATCTAGCTGAAAAATCTCTTGTGTCAAGTAAAGAGAAATACATCAATGTTTTCCCACAGCTCAGCTGTGAGATCTGTCACTCTAGTCTTGTGATCCTTTGCTTTAAAGATTACACTGCAGTGTAGAGATCACAGACTTCACAGGGTGCATTTCCTTCCTCTTGGCCTGGTGTAAAGTCATACCAACAAAAGGTATCAATAGAGATATTGGTGGATCCCTTTGTAGGTACATAATCTAGCTTCTAGTTGTGTTGATTGTTACCTGGAAAATCAGTCAAGCACCGTCTTACTGTATACAGAGAATCCTTTAATTTATTAACATGGAAATGTTGTGCAAAATATTTTCCTGATCCTATTCAAGGCAACCAGCAAAAGTCTATTAATACTGGCAAGCTTTTACTGGAAAACAGTCTTTATGGGTCACTTGGTCATATGATAAATATATCCTATCAACGTGAGTAGAAATGAACAAACTGCACCAGCAAAGTGAGGCAAGAGTCACAAGCTCATTTGTTTGCAGAACAAATATTCAGCCCCTGTCAAATAATCAGTCATCGTATTCACACACGCTCACACACGTTAGCATGAGCAGAGGGATAACACATTGCACAGTCAAAGCAGAGTCATGTACAGTCAATGTGCTGAGAAACAAATCTTTCTCTTCCGCGACAGCCAAACAGGAAGCAGTGATTACATCAGGAAGAGGAATCCCACTGGTATCTTCTCACAGCTCAGTGAGCACACACATGTTGCCAATATGCTGTATGAACACACGTGCATACTTGCACCACAGCATGAAGACCACAGTGTTGTGTTTCAAGTTGTGCGCAAGGGTTCCCTTCCTGACAAAATGGCAAATTCTCTTACTTTTCCAAAAATGTACATGACAAGAGTCTTTCCGTGACCTCACAAATTTCTGTTCACGTCTGTTTGTAGAGCTTTCTGCTAACACAAGAGCTTCAGTCAAAAAGATGAATGAATGCAAAATCCAAGGCAATAAATTCTCCAAAACCCCCAAAAATAAATTCAGATATGAGCTTATTCTTCTGAAATATGTCCACGATTTATCAAACTGCCTGACTGTTCCAATTTCCTTGACCCAGTGTTGACCAACATTACATAACCAAGAGTTAACAGCGCTGAGGAAATTGAGAAAAATGAACTGCAAACAAACCTCATAACATGACATAACTGGGCAAGAAAAAAAAATCACAGAAACGCACATGTTCCTCAAAGTAGCAGAGCAGACTCATAAAATATACAGCCCATGGTCTCCCAGTATATCCCCCTCTATCTCACAGGTGGAGAGAGCCTGTGTGGGAGTCACTGAGGTGAAAATCAAATAAACCATCAGGGTTTCCACGGCAGTATCACACAGTAAACAGGAGAGCTCAGAGCCTAGACAAATAGCGATATTTACAAAGTTTAGCTGCACTAGTGAGCAGCAATCACCTTTAACAGTTAAGACTTAGCTTTTGCCCAATGCATGTGTGGTCACTGAATGAACAATTAACATGGCAACCATACATTTAGCTCCACTACCAGCTGAAGTAAATTAAAGTTTAATTAGCAGAATACCAATCGGGATGTGTGTCTAAAAGTCACCAAAAATAACTAATAAAATTTAATGCCACTGGATGTAAAGTGCGTGCTTTTCTCAGGTCATTGGTGATGAAGCATTAAGGCTAGCTCTAGGCTTGGTAATGAAACAACTCTCAAGAAGAAGCCACGCTCATAAAATAAATGTCCCAGGGTGAACTTCACCTTGATGGCTGTCTGGAAGGAGGCTCAGCTGTTGGCTGTCTTGTCTTTCAGTACAGCACCACCCACAGCCTGTTGGAGGGCACTAATCCTCACACAGGACAGACACACACACGCACGCACACACGCACACACACACACACACACACACACACACACACACAGACAGACCAGATCACACTGATAGGCTTTCAAGGCAACCATTGTATGTCACTCAACCTATGACAAACTTTCTACTTTCCTCGCATACCTACACAAAAAAGTGCACATTAAACTCAATCCTATTCACAGTTTGTTGCCAGAGATGTGCATTATTTTGACTCTGTAGGTTGAGAGGAATGCATAGAATTCCTATAATTTCCCATGCATTCCTCCCTCCTCCCTCCAGTGGTCACTTGTCTAAGCTTGTCCCAGCCGGCACAGCCTTGTTGACACTCTTCCCTCACCAAGATCTGGGAATTTGTAAGGAAAACAATCCTAACGTCCAGAAAGATTAGCCCATATCCCCACTTAGCAGTTTGAAAAACAACCCCTGTGATGTATGTAGATACGTGTGTTGGTGAAATTAGGGTTAAACAAAAAAGGTGAGGCGAGGGGGACAATCTTTCAACACTTTGTTACATCCAAATACCTACATTTTGTTGTTGCACTTTCGATGTTCGCTGCATTGATCGTGATGCTTTGCCGCTGATGCCTCCAGCCACAATTACCATGTACCAGTGGCGTCGGGGAGTGATTTTAGGCAGTTTGTTCCTGAAATGCCAACATGAAATTGACTTTTAGTACATCATATTTGTTGTCATCATGCGCTTATCGCACAGACCGGCCGATGTCCAATTCTTGATACACCTGTTCACCTCACTGGAGCCTGTCTTCTTTCTGTTCCGCAGATGAGCATGATGCACAGAAACGCTACTAAATGGATAAATGCACAGTCGCTGCAATGTAAAACACTGACCAGTTAAACTTTTATTGCACTAATGAAACACAATGAATAATGTAACTGTATTCTGAAAGCCTAAGAAGATAAGCATGATTTTAAACTAAAGACCTTCATTTTCATTTGACACAGCACTATATTTTAAAAGTGGGACTGAAGTGTTACGATCATTTTGTGTTATTTCAGTTATTTCAGTAGACAATTGGTCTATTTCAAATGAAAACTGTCCCGGATGCCTGTGCACAAACCTTTTGTCCTACTCACTCTGAAGAGAGTGATGGGCTAGCTTTGCTACTATCAGGAAGAATAGGTTTTTCTGTATAATGTTGTTGATATACTCTGTGATGGTGAGAAATTACATCTCATCTTTTAATTTGTTTAACCAAGAAAAACCTAATTGCAAAATGGATCAGAACAATGAATTTACACATTATTTTCTTTTAATGTATTTCAGTCCATTACCCACCCAGCAGCAGTTTTCGTCAGTGAGCTAATGGCTTTATGTGTGTGGTCCTGTTTTATATTTCATTATTCTCATAAACATACTACTCAGAGAATTGTGTTAAATATGTTTGGGTGATTATGCTAACTGTCTTGTTTAAATATTTGCACCTGTAGAGTGTAGCCAACAATAACTTCTGGAGAGCCTTAAATGCTCTTAGTTTCACTCTGAATTCCTCTCTGAGCCTATGCTTGCGATAGTATCGTTACAACTTGCCAAACTTTCTCCTCTTCTATATTTGTCACAAGTTCTGATTCCTGCCTTGAACATGATCATAAAAGTGCTGCATCATACCTGTGTTAATTTTTTTACTTTTTATTATCTGAATAAATACACATTGATGTATTGCTAACATTTAAACAGATATAAAACATATCAACATGTACAAATGATAGGCTTGTTGGATCATTTTCACATCTGAAACGATGGTCTCTGAGCTGCAAACTAGACTCTCTACAACTCTGTCCTTGAGCACTACAAATTATTTACAAACCTAACTTACCACTTACTCGTTTTTCTTTCTCCTATCAGACTGGGCACTTCATCAAAGATATATGTTCTCTGACCTGAGGGATGGGAGGAAGTTGCTGGACCTGCTGAGGGTCTCACTGGCACTGTCCTGGTGAGTTTTGGTGAAAGTTCTAAACTTTTGCCAACATTTTTGAGAATGGAATCATCTGACCTTTAAAAATTCCTACGATTTGAACAGCCTAGCGCTATTAATTTATCTTTTATCGACACTTGTGCATTTGCAAACAGTGATCAAATAAGCCAAAAGCCTCTGAGTTTGTCTTCCTGTGGAACTTGAGCTGTAAAAAAACATGTTTGATTTGTGAGTGCAAATATATGGCCTTTTACAGAACATTGATTTTAAGGGACAAGCTGTGACAATCATTAATACACTTACAGGTTTTGGTACGCATATAATGAAATTACAGGAGTGTAGCCAGTGACTGCTGTATCCCTCAAGCCAACACAAACACATGCATTACCTCACATGAAATCTACTTTAAGTCCACGTATATAAGGCCTCTCTCAGGGGGCCTCAGCAGATGTTTTGTGTCCGTAATAGAAATAGAGAAATCAAACAAATGTCGGTAGACACATTATATTCCATTTCATCAATTACAGATTAATAGATCTCGCCAAAGATTTGTTTACTGTTTACCTAACAAACACTTTTGTCAAAGAGTTGATTAAAAACAGAAATGAAGTTATGAGCAGAATTACTACTTTTGTCCATCCCTTTGTATATACAGTATTTCCTCAGTGATCAACCATGCACCTACACGTACAATATTTTGTTTTCAATGGATCTTTTTATCAGTGTCATCTTTAAACAGCATATCAGCATATCTGCTTTCTCTATGAGAGAAGACCTAAAGGATTTGTAGTTGGCAGCTATTCATCCTGCCATTCTTTTCCATAAGTTGGTCTGTGGGTACCAGCTTGATAGTAATGTGATGAATGGGCGGTGAGAAGCACTCTGTTGCTGAGTGGCGGCATACCTTTACTTGGGTTAGCAGTGAACCCCATCCTTTTTGTTTACTCCCTAGTTTCATGGAACTGATTATAATGTTTGCAAATACTGCTATCACAGTTTGAAACGGATCTCCTGAAATGGACAGATTTCTCCGCATCATTGATGATTCCTGTAGCAATATTATTAGTTGAACATTGAACATGCTGTCAGCTGATTACGCCGTGCATTTTCCTGTATTCACAAAGATGCTCCACCAGAGTGCAATTCCCCTAACAACGGGCCAACAAAGTACTCTTCAAGTCCTGCATCAAAATAATGTGGAGTACTGCTGTTGTCTGTTTCGTGCCATTCTCTCAACATCAGCTGCTGTTTGGTGGATGCTTTAGCTGGGATCATGCATATCACATTTCAACTTGTGCAGTTAAGGCTAAGAGTCTGTGTGGGTTTTTATTTTAGCCACACTGCACAGCACAGTATAGCATAGTACTGTCAGAAAGAGGGAACCAACACAGTAAGAATATCTTGGCTGTTGTGTTTCATGAAGTTAAAACCACAAATGACATTATCAGTGATGTGTACATTTCAAGCAAGGTGGCACTGGCTTGATTGAAACAAGTAACACTTCCTGTAACTATACTGAGCTACATGTTCCCCTGTGGCCTTTATCTCAGTGTGTCAGTTTGTCCACATTATGTTCTGTATTTTTCTTTGTCTGTCTGCCTCCCCTCACTCTCTCACCCCTCATCCTCCTCCTCCTCTGTGCACAATGGAAGGTCTTAACGCCTTGACCTTAGCAGTGGGAGATAAGGGCAGGGGCATATCATGGAAAGTAGCAGAGGCTTAAGTTTGCATGCTGGGTTTCTTCCTGCAAGAGTTTTCAAAACTGTCAGCTGGCAGTGAGGACCCAGATTCCCATGAGCTCTAAAAGTCTGCTTGACTGAGAAAATGAAAATTATGTATTAAAGTTTATTTCAAATAAATAGATATCATAAAAACACTTGATGTTTCTAATTAAACATAAAAACATACATTGATCATTGAAATGTGGACAAGGCCCAGCTGACTTAACTTTCCCAGCAGATTTAATATCTGAAGCTGTATCTGAAGAGCAGGGTTGCTACAGCATTGAGCAATGTTTACTTAAATGCTTTAAATCTTAAAAACAAACAAGGCTTTTGGTTTTAGTTTTAAGGTGGTTAAAAAAACACATGGATGGTACATAACAGATGTGTCATGCTTTTTCCACTGTCGTCAAACGAGTGAGCAGAACAATCATCATAATCGGCCGCCTGCAATCATGCCGAGTGCTACTGGATGATTCTTATTGCTTCAAAGTTTTTGGGGGAAATTTGCACAGATGCAGTAGTGTTATGTACTGGTATATGTGAACTTTGTGTGTGAGAGAGAGGTGAATAGCTGATTGAGTAGATAGGCTTTCAGAGGTCAATCCTGCTGTATCCACAGAGGTCATCACAGTTTGGGGCCAGACTTGACCTCATGTTCCACTCTGTGCCCAGTCAGTCCCTTCCAAAATACGAGTACGTAATCATGCCACACTCTGGCCTCACCTCATATGATTAGTGTCTGACGAGCCTGCGTGAACACGCCATTGGTAGCACTGCTGTTGGGTAGTTTGGTGGTATAATCCATTGTATGATGAAATGCATGGTTCAGAAGTTTATCATATTGAAAGAAGTGAAGAAAGGCTAAATAACTTTGTACCATTGCTCATTATTAATGATTTGTTCGTCATTGTCTGCCCTATTTCAGGTTGATCTAAACATAGAGGACAGATATTGTGATGGGAACCACAAGCTGGACCTTAGGCCTCATCTGGAGTACACCTCACTGGCAGGAGCACACACCACCCACATACTACACACACACACAAGAGTCATTAATGTTTGCTCATGACCACTGATGTTCTAAGGATCAAAAATACTGATGATGGAAAATCGCTCAGATGCAAGTACATGCGGTACGTGTAAAACATGTTATCATCCACTGCTTTGTGTGTTTTACCTGTTGAAATTGGAGCCTACTAAAGAAAACAGTTAATCAAGAGGTTTTATAAGAAAGGTATTGCCAGGTCAATTTTTTCTATTAGTACTAGTTTATATTAACATCACACTCTTGTCATTGTGTGAATGGATTTTATTTGTGTGTTGTTGCATGCTAGAAATGCTGTCATTACTACATAGCAAACCTGCTGTATTTTCATATAATCCTCACAGAGCACTGAAGTGAGATTAATCATTATCTTCTCGTGATCATTTCTTACCACCATACACAATCTGATGTATACTACTAATGTTCCAGTTTACATCCATATGTGAACCTCATTAAGGAAATGGAATCAAACGAAGGTGCAGTGTTTTACCCTGTTTATCCACCCATATGTTTCCTTCTAGCACATGTTTGTGTAGGTAAAAGACACCATGATCATCCAACCTGGGCAGACCAACAGAAAATTCCATTGAGTTGGTTCATTAGTGCAACCCGCCATACCCAGAAGTCAATGTAAGCCTAACTTTACCACCAGCTGGGCTTGACGGCCTGGTTTCACGATCCCCACCACTTCAGGTGAGACTATGGGGTACTGGAGCAAGAAATGTGGTGTCATGGCAACAACTAATCTTACTGCTATGAACTTGTAAAAATCTAGATTATCCTTCATAGCCCTGTTTTTGTGTTTCAGTACTTTGTGTTCGAACTGTATTATGTTGTTGCATACCAATTTTCACACATGAAACAAACTTCATGCCATTTTGTGACATTACTGCCTGAGATGTGTCTTGACGCTGCAATTTGACCTCCACACCCTTTGACTCTAAATGTCGATTATACTGAGCACAGACTGAGACCTTCAAATGCTGTCAAAAACCAAGGCCTGGAACTAGTGTGTAGGAATCCTTCTGTGTGTGTGTGTGTGTGCGGGTTAAAGTGAGTGTGAGAGGGTGTGGGAGATTGCGAGGATATCCAGGCTGTGTATGTGGCGAAAGGTCAGGTTGACAGGTCACCACCTGCCTGCCGGGTCTGTGTACACTGCTTGACTCGCTCTGTTTACGCCTGCCGTGTCACTGTTTGCACACGCTCACTGTGTGTGTGTTTGTGTATGTGTGTGTGTATGCTGTTGTGTATGAAAGAGAGGAGAGGAGTGTCAGGGGTGGTTCCTCCCCCTTTCTGTAACCCCTTCAACCCCTCCTTACTAGTGACCTGCACACATGCACGCGCGCATACACACACACACACACACACACACAGAGGCCTTTATTAGAAAATAAATATTTGACCAACAGTTTAGGTGGATCACTGAACACACACATTCCACACCCAACTGGCCTCAACACAAGTCCCCTATGTACTACTCTGGGAAGAGTCTCATCTGTATGCAGGGCATATATATATATATATAATGTATAAAAGTTTCAAACAATCACATTTTTAGTATGTACAAAATGCAAGTTTTATTTGTATAAATGCGACAGAAACTGTGGTTCTAAAAAATGATATTATTTGGATGAAGAAAGCACTATATATATTTATTTATATCCTTTACTTAAACATCCCTTGCATTGAGAAACACATACAGTTGAGTACAAAATAAGTGTGTCTTAGTGGTTTATGAATGATTTGATATGACTTCAATTTTGGAGACCTTCGACTGTCTCCATGTTGCTGCTCTCATTACCACTGTTTTCTCTTTTTTTCAGACCAAATGCATTCAAATGGGATCAGGTGGTCAGACTGAGCCCTGTGGAAAGACTGGACCACGCCTTCACTGTAGCCAAAGACCAGCTGGCTATTGAGAGGCTACTGGATCCCGAAGGTATTGACACACTGAGTCATTTTGAACACTATCCCATACTGTACACACAGGTACTTATTTGGACAAGAATAACTATAGAAACTTTCATGAAAATTGGTTCCAAAAGAAGACGCATCAACTACCTTTTAAAGTAGTCTCAAAATGAAAGTTGGATATGGAATGACTTTTTTACTGTCTAGATTTCCCACATATTAAAACACAATCCATGTTCACGAAGGCTACCTTCATGTCCCGCCAGCAGTTGGATAAACTTACTGTGGAGCAAATAACTTAGTGTTGTCTTTGGCTGAAGTTTTGTAAGAAACTGTGTTTGCTCAGAATGTTTTCTTAGTTCATGTAGCACCTGTAGTTGCTCAGTGTGCACGTACTTGAGCTGTCTAAATTCAGACACTTCTTGTTATGTCATGACCGAGGGGCAGTCACACCTGATCTGTGCCAAAGCCAGGTTTAATCAGTGCAACTTGCCTCAACCTGCCTCTTTTGCTCCCCATATAATCTCCTCCTGTCACCCTTAACTGCAATCTCACTCCATGTGCCATGCTGCTCTTTGCTGCAATTTTCACCTCTTTATCCACCTCACTCTCTCCCCCCTTTGCTTCTCATGCTTAATTTGTATCTCTGATCTTTCTGTCCTACCTCCATCTCCCTCCCACATTCTTGTCCCTCCCTCTCTCAGATGTTGCGATGCAGTTACCAGATAAGAAGTCCATCATCATGTATGTGACATCGCTGTTTGCGGTGCTGCCCAAAGATGTGAGCATGGAGGCTATCAGAGAAGTGGAGACCCTGCCGCGCAAATTCAAAGCAGAGGCTGAGGACTCGGGTCCAGGCCTCAGCTCTCAGGTAAAATGTTTACAGTACAGTGTGTTACAGCTATTACCTTGAGTGATGCAGCAGAATACAAAAAGTGACAGAGTGAGTTGGATACATGGGTCCAGGCCTTTAAAACCACTCACACAAAAGGTGCTTGCTGAAGTCCATGGCTACATCTGTTTTTCTAAGAATTCAAGGTGCTCTTTTATGTGCCAACTTGAAAAAATCCACAGCTGGTAATCAGCAATGTAGGCAGAAGCACATCAGGTCCAAACTTCAGGAATTAAATACTGGAACTGAAAAGTACAAAAAGTGTGTTTAAAAAAAAATAAAAAAATTTGGAACCAGATGCAATTCAGAGCCAGTTATTTATATCCAAACCGAGGTAATGGTTTAGTATATTTTTCAGTACAGTGGGGAGAACGTAACATGCATTTTCTTTCCATTTATTTGAAAAGACTTTAGTACTTAACAGCTGTTCATAAGCCATGCTTGTTGCTGTAGAAATTAAGACATGTTTGTAGTTTGTAAAACAATTTGTTATTGCTTCTAAATTTGAAGAAGGACTCCACTTTAGTGTCTTGTGGCCTCTTTACTTAAAGACTATGCATTTGCTATTTCAGTGATGCTAGCCATATGCTATATGAACTGGGCTAAGCTCACTAGCATGATTTTGGGGTTAATCAGTGATTTGATTAAAAAGATGAAAAATAAAAAGCCAAACCACCAAACAAACCTAAAGGACAAGCCAAAGGTGTTGCAGGATGTTTTAGTAATGCTTCCTGACATAAAAAACATTTACATGAAATGGAAGAAATACATTAAGCCAATAGCATACTTGATTTTTTTCTTGATTATTCCAACTAAAATATTTATCTGCAAAACAACCTAAGCAAACATACAAGCACCTCAGCCACTTTTAAAACATCTGAAAAGGTGGGGTCGCAAAAACCCATAACTTCCTCAACCTTTGTTGCTGAATTGTGTTTCTGATAACATTCAGTTTAAAGGCCACCGACCCTGTTATTTGCAAGCATAAGGAATATTGCAAAGTGTCTCATTGTGTGTTGCCAGATAGAATGAGTCACTCCCACTCTGAAAAAGCCATCTCCCTCATTCTCTCCAGCACCGCTCATGAAAAGCACAGCAGGCGCAGGCAAATAGGGAGCAGAGCCATGACTCACCACTCTGACATTAGCCAACAGACCGAACTGCATGCTGCTGGAAACACAGAGCTGTAAAGGGATGGAAGGAAATGAGGGAATAAATTGGTGAGAATGGGAGTGTGTGCAGAGGGTTGACAGAGAAGGTTATTTGAGCATAAAAGATGCCTGTGTGCTGATGGGTGAGTGGCTTTAGTTTGTAACTGACATGCATGTACTCTGGACATTTCAGGGGCAGCTTGATTCATATGGACGTCCCTGCTGTTTCACTAACTTGTGATTGTAATCTAGGCACAACTGTGCTTTATCCTGATCATATTCTTTACATATATTCCCTATTAACTCCTTGATCAAAATGATTCAAATTTATTGTACATACTTCTGGCCGCATGTATTACATAGTTTTTCAGCCCCTCCTGCTCCACTGTGCTCTTTCCTTTCAATCAGATACAGCCCTGGGGCAGCTTGTTTTAGAGGTTTTTAGTCAGAAGTCAGAAAATCTAAACCAACTCTTAAGTTTTTATTGTCCATGGGCAAATACTTCACACGCCCTGGAACGAGTGCTGGAAAAGTCTTTTTAAATAGTGCTCTGATTGGTCCAACACAGGGTTTACTTTCCTGGCACGCTTCCTCTCCCCATAGGAAGGGATGCTTAATGCTGAAACTGAGTGGAGGAAAAATAAAGGCTCTTTGTTTCTGATGCCTGTGTTTGGTTCCCCCCTTAAGTTTTAGATTCATAATATTGGTTCATAATATTGCATAGGTGTTTTAAAGGTTGATAATGAGAGTTTTCAATATTCATGACAACTTTGGTTTGAGATGTAATGAAATGTTATTGCATTGCTATCTCTCAGGTTAGACTATCACTGATGATAAGTGCACTGGCGTATGCATGGTGATATATTACATGCTCCAGAATCACAGCTGCAAAAGTGATGAATGCAGGGACTGAGTTGAGCAAATCATCTGGTGATAATAAAATGTTCTGTTGAGCCAGACCACAGCTATTTTACAGCCATTCAAGTCAATAAATAGACCAAGGCTGCAGTTTTCTCTCTCACCCGCTCTCTCTCTCTTTTTCTCCCCCATGCCTTTCTTTCTCTCCCTGGTGCTCAGTCTCTGCCAGCCTACACTGGTCTAACATAAGGACTTACAGTATTTCGGTGACTTGTTCCAAAATATCCAAAAGGTCATCAAATATGTTCAGCAGGTGACCTTTTCCTGATTTTGCTCCACAGACATTACTGCTGTGTAATTTCAGCCTGGAAAACAAAGGTCCATTTGACTTGTTACTGTAATGGTCCCTATACACGCCCATTAGCATTTCTGTCATCTTTGACTTGGCATGGCTGCCACTGCAGAGATTGTATCTCCTGCTCATTTCAGCTCCAGACAGATTTGTTGAGCTCTGTCAAGCCTTTTCCTACATTTCCTTCACAAAATGGAAACCTGGAATAGCTCAGTGCTGTTGTCTACAAAAGACATCACATACCCATGTGGTGTTTAACAGCATGGTTTTTAATGGGACTCATAACAGATTTTGTTGAAATCTGTTATGAGTCCCGTTTAATGGTGTTTGGATTTAGAAAAGCATGGTCAGGTTGTTTAAGGAAGTTGCTGATGAAGGAAACTGCACTAACAAGTTGACTGTCGCTGCACAGGAGGGTTATCTCTGCATGTATACCTAGACTGTTGTGCAATTTTGAATTCCATAGCATGAAGTATGAGGTGAAGAGACGCGACTCAGCTTCATCTCACTTCATTGAAACACACACTTCATTGAATTCCCTGTTCTCTTTAAAGCAACCATTTCCTGTTCTCAAGTTTATTTTTTACTTCCTCCCCTTTGAGATAGTACCATCCATCTCTCTGACCGTACACCCAACTTTACCCACGGTACCACTGTGTTTCAAACTTACTGCTATTCCTAGAACGAGGATTGACCTGCCCAGCGTGCCAGGGGCACCTCCCAGCATCCCATAATAGGCTTGCAGTTGTTTTGTTTTTTTTTCTTAACTGAGCAGGGCAGGTCGCTCTGCATGCTCCAGAGCAGTGCAGGCCCCTCCTAGATGTCTGGTTCTATTTTAAAACTTGCCAGCTGATGTTCACAAATGAATTTCAGAGTAAAGGGCGAATAGAGGTTTTGGGTAACTCCATGTTTCATAGGCATTGTTGTCTTGAGAGCTGAAACTTTTCCAGGTTTGTTTGAGCTTGCAACATTTTAAATAAGTGAAAACCCATGTTGTTTTCTTTCCAGTTTTAAGACTGTAGATATACTGTCATTACTGCATAATGACATGAAAATAAAAAACCAACATTCCTACTGTTCCTTGTTATCTAAATGTTAAGCTAATATTTTACTACTAATAAGTAATGATCACACAAGATGTAAACACACTGTCTATAATTTGGTCACCCTGCACCTTCATCCCCTGCCTCATCTATCTCAGAGTGCACAGATGGAGGAAGCGGGCAGCAGCCCCAGGCCCGAGACCCCCAACACCATGACAGAGACGGAGGGGGAGATGGAGGGCAGCCTGCTGGAGGTGGACCTGGATAGCTACCAGACCACACTGGAGGAGGTACTGACCTGGCTGCTGTCAGCTGAGGATGCCCTGCAGATTCAGGACGAGGTGTCAGATGATGTGGAAGAAGTCAAAGACCAGTTTCACACACACGAGGTAGGAGGAGACCTGTTAGTGACGTAGGTCATGCAGAGATGCAAGCATGTAAGCACATGTATACAGAGGTACAAACAACTGTGCTGTTTTTCCTGTGAACATGTTTATGGACAAAATGATAAATTGTGTGGTGCTTCTCAGAGGTTAGTAGATGAAAAGTCTAGAAAGTCTAAAATAGTTTGATATTCAATAAATTTTTCCTGAATGAATAAATATTATATATCAGTTTGAAATGAGACGTTATATTGAGAGATCAGACTTTTACGATGCTACACTTATGACACAGATGTTATTTGTCTGACTTCTTCACCAGTTTTTTGTCCTAGAAGTGTCACTCTCCATGTTTGAGACTGACAATAGTATTCCACAGATAGAGGCCTCCCACAACCAACAGTGCATGCTCCGTACATGTTGGGAATGCCAGGAATTCTGCTTACAACACTGGTGCATAGCACCCCATGGTGCCCTGGCCCAGAACTCACTCGGTTGCTTGAGAAGGCGTAGTTGCAGGGTCTGTGTCTGTGCATGTGTGTAAAGGGGCTTTGGTTGAATTCCCTTGGCTGAAATGTGAATATTTGTCTAATATCTGGAATCCAGGTCAAAGCAGAAAGCTGGTAGTGAGACCGAGCGCAACAAGACCCAAAGCCTCTTTAACAGCCAGGGTTTTCAGGGGGTCTAAAAAAAATCAATCCAGTTTGTTTTCGGCCTCGTTGTTCACGTACTTACTCCAGCTCCTCCAGCAAAGCCTCATCAAAAACAATGTGCTCAGAGGTGCAGTCAAAAATGTTTACTCATCCAAAGAGCTCACGGGAAACAGACAATAACCCAATTCACTGGCCCTCATACTGCTCACTACAAGAACCAGTAAAAAGCAGACCCTCTAAGGAGTAAAGAAGCGACCAGACTCCTTCAAATTCACTCTTTTATTTCCTCTTGAAGCATTTTTCTCTCCTCCTCTGTTGTGTAATTGGCCTCAGTTGGCCCTTCAGTTAGTGCTTACAGGCTCGTCTGAGTGTTTCTACAGCAACACTCACTAATACAAGGGTGCAGAGGTGATGCCCAGTACTTCTGCAGGGTGTTCTTAAGTTTTATACCAAGTGAAGTTAGAGGGTGGGGAGAGAAACATATCCAGATGTTAGTATGTAGGTGCCAAGTGCCAGCATGGAGCCCTAGATTATATAAGAAATGTTTGGCCTGGGAGTTGGACTGAATCTGGGTAATATTTAAGGGTATGTGGTTAGACACTGTCTCCCTTAATGTAACTTATTTTTCTTTAAATTGTTTATCATCCCATTTTTTCTTTTGTCTCTAGCACACAGCTTATTAGGGCAGACCAACTCTTCCAAACTGTTTTAGAGTCAGAGATTTGCTATCAATTTTTATCGTAACTATTTGCTCCTTTTCCCCTTTAAGGCCTTTATGATGGAGCTGACAGCACACCAGAGCAGTGTGGGTAATGTACTCCAAGCTGGTAACCAACTGATTGCTCAGGGAAACCTGACAGAGGAGGAAGAGGATGAAATTCGGGAACAGATGAGCCTCCTCAACTCCCGCTGGGAGAGCCTCCGAGTGGCCAGCATGGACCGCCAGGCCAGGTAGATACACACATATATATACCTAGCTTAGTCCTGTAGTAGTATTGCAATATCTTTTGCTGTTTATTTGCAAGTGGCAAATATTAACTGTTGATTTTTGTTAGAAACAAGTGAGATAATCTCATTTTTGTCGTCTTAAGAAAAAGAAAGCTTACAACCTGAACATTTTTAAACGTTTCTTTACAGTGTAGTGTGCAGGGACATCACATCATGAGCCACAAATTATCCAGTGGAGGTCATTTTTTTCTCTCAGTGTCACTGTTTGACCTGACATGTTTATGAGTTTCTCCTGTGAAGAATGTGCAAGGCTGAAAGTTGTGTGAAGGTGACACTTGATAAGCCTTGAGCCTTCCAAGGCTCAACAAGTCTGATGCTCAATGTTATTAAGGTTTATGATGCTTCAGACACACACACACACACACACACACATGCACACACACAGAGAAGCACACATACATTCACACAGTTGTTCGTAAATTGTATTCATGATGTCCACGAGAGCATTTGTTGACCCTGATTGTGCTTGTGTGTGTCATGACTCATTGCCCGTGGAGTCTGTACACAGCATTGTCACACGCTCCAGTGTCAGTGCTACAATCAGGCAGTCATTTCCTTTCTACATCTATACATGCACTTCACTGTATCTGTGTCTTTACTTGCACCTTTTTTCTCTCCAGGCTTCATGAAGTCCTGATGGATCTTCAGCAGCAGCAGTTACAGCAGCTTTCTGATTGGCTGACGCAGACTGAAGAGCGAATCAGAAGGATAGAGACAGAACAGGCAGCTAAAGACCTGGAGGTCTACAAAGAGCAGATAGAGCAGCACAAAGTAAATGCACCCATTGAAATGTTTTCCATCTTGCATGAATATAGTCATTGAAGAATGGGGAATTGATTTAACATGGACAGCATCAAGCAGACTATTAACACAAGAATTTCCCTCACGGGATCAATAAAGTACATCTATCTATCTAAAAAATCATGGTCTCTGCATGCTTGTTTACAAATTGTTGTTTTTCATGTTTATCCAAGTTGGATTCAAATTATTCAATTAAAGTGACTGTCACAGCATTTCTGCACTGCCCTTGGCCTGAAACAGACAAGTCTTGTGATCACGTTGCCACATGTGATCCTGCAGTTTCATGAGTCATGTACTAACTGTCTCCATAGTGTCACCATAAAACTGAGTGTTACGGGTAATATGTAACCTGTTGCTGAATCCACCATGTGCATTTCCGTTCAGGAGCTTCAGAACGACCTGGAGGCAGAACAGGTGAAGGTCAACTCCCTGACACACATGGTGGTCGTGGTGGATGAGAACAGTGGTGAGAGTGCCACTGCTGCCCTGGAGGAGCAACTACAAGTAAGTTGTCAGCCTGATAACCTTTGTAAATTTGTTTGGCTAATACTCTTTGTCAGTTCAAGGAGGAGAGTCTTCATCCAGTGCATGCAGTACATTCTCTGTGCCTTTTAATTCCCTTTTAGCATGGTACATTTTGGTGGTGGTGGTGCAATATATGTTTTTACAGAAATTACAGTATCTTACTCAGCTTTTTTGTTGTCTGAACTTTAATTTGAAGGTTGGCAGTGTGCTACAGCTGACATTAGTTTTATATAGATTTTGTGCCTGTAAATAGTTTCTCTATGTCTATGAGCTCTGGTGTAAAGGAGACCTTTACCAGACCTTTGCTGCTTTCATTCGTATTTGTCTTTATCTTGCATTCAGTCACTGGGTGAGCGGTGGGCAGCTGTGTGTCGCTGGACGGAGGAGAGGTGGCACAAGCTGCAGGAAGTCTTTATGGTATGGCAGCAGCTTCTGTCAGACCAGGTAGGACTGTCTTAAAGACACACAAAGTCACATACATGATACATTCGTGATACATTTCCTCTACCTTCTAAATAATCGATCAATTCTAATGAACCAGTTCAGTGACATTTAATCTTTAAAACAACTTGACTGCTCTAAGAAAGGAGAGACTGAATTCAGCATACTCTGACCCCCACTCCATGAAACAGAAAAGTTTACAAAAGTTCTTTCAGTGTAAAGTGAACCTTTTGGTCTTTCAGATCCACTGAACAAAAACATTTGAATCAAATCCGTATGTTATTCAATCTGTATTCCTTACATAACCCTGAACACACTGTTATTTGAGTTGGAATTGCATCTTGTTTTTGAATTTAGGATTTGACCTGATTGCTGAACTCAAACTGAACACCAACACTTTGTTTTGTAATGTTTACTTAGTAATCCAAATAAATGCTGTTTTCCCACCTCTCCGACAGAGCTTGTTTAGAGCGTGGTTGGCAGAAAAAGAGGAGGCTTTGAGTGAAGTACAGACCAGCAACTTCAAGGACCCAAGTGAAATGAATACTAATGTGCGCCGATTAGCAGTAAGTAGAGTGCCAACTCTTAGCAGTTACTGTGCTGTTATAATTGTAGCATTTACTCTGAAATATGAAGTGTTGTTAATGTTGGTTGCTAATGTACTGAATATCTACAGCTTCTTTACTCAAAAGGAAACTGAACAAAGTTGAACTCTTTCCTAGACAGTTCAACACCAGCTGCAGCAGATAGTTAAACAATGTCTGTTAATTTGTGAATTTTTCTGTCATTCAATCCCCTAGATTTTAAAAGAAGACATGGAAAAGAAGAGGAGGACTCTGGACCAGCTGTCTGATGCAGGACAGGATGTGATAGCACTACTGTGGAGCCCTGAGGCGGGAGCCAAGATAGAAGCAGACACAGAAGAGCTGGCACATAGATGGGACAACCTGGTGCAGAAGCTGGAGGATTGCTCCTTCCAGGTGTGTGTTCCAGGGGTTTCATTGTCCTGTTGACTGTGAATAAAAACAGTCACAGTGGCAAAAACACCTGAGCTGATTAAAATACAGTGATACAAGCTGTGGCAATTCAGTGATGTTCCAAACATGGACATGGTTGTTGAGCCTGACAAATAGGTAAGGACTAGTTGGACAAACTAGACCAGTAGGGTACCTGTAGTTTCACAAGAAAGTGCTTTGTCATCATGTCTTATTTGTTTATGGCTTTGTAACTGTGGTTGCTTTGCTGTTAGTCCTATTCTCATACTCTAAATCACTGCTAAGGTAATGGAAGCTGTGACAGACGCTGGGATGACTCCGATGGAAGAACAAGATGTCGTGGATACAGCTGCTGTGGCTGCAGCTGCTTCGATCCCTGACCAGGAGTTGGCCCCACCCGCTCCCCCTAAGAAACGACTGGTGGAGACCGATGCAGAAGTTAGACGAATGTAGGCACTGGGACACACATGGACAAACTTCCTACTATACTAACACACGCAAACACACACCAATGTGCATGTTGTGTTCTTTGTTCTGCAGGTTTGAAAATAAGCTTTCTGACCTCCTGAGCTGGATTAAAATGTGGAAGACGTCCGCTCAGGCACTGGCCTCCGCACACCCCGAGACTACACCTGATGTACCAGACCTGCAGGAGAAACTAAGGGTAAACATGCTGAAGATACGGCCCAAGAACAAACAATTTTAACCTAAAGTTAGAGCTTTTGCTTTTAAAAATCATGCCTTAACCATGCATTGACCAATCACCTCAGGGTTTGGAGTTGGACTTCACAGCAAAGGAAGCTACAGTTATTCAAGTGATCCAGGAGGGACGGGACTTGATGGACCAGTTGGAGAGAGGTATGTAGGAAAGAGGAGAATGTCCTTGCTCATTGACACTGAAATGGTGCATTATTATACACAATAAACCAAATAATTATTCTAAACAAATCCATCCAAGCTCTGTCAAACTCATTCATCTAAAGTGTACGAAGATACTGGCTCATTTTTATAATTTCTCACGAGCACTGGCTTTAACAGAAATCTTATCATTTTCCTGTTTGTGCTCGTCTTGTAAGATTTTACTACTTTTCCACAGCTGCCTGGTATTTTCTGTGTATTTACAAGTCTACATTTTTATCGTCATTCAGTTTTAGATGCCAGTAATCGGAATGTGTGCCCGTGTTCTGTGTCTGTGTGTCTGTGTGTTTGTGTGCACAGTGTAGTAAAAATCTGTCAGCCTGCAGGGTTGCTGACTTCATATAACTGCGCGATGAAATGAAGAGACACTCAGGATTTTTATTAGATTTATGAGTTTACACTGTTCTGGAGGCAGTGAGGGGTAGTGGAGCAGCACCACTAAGTTGAAGTAGATTTGTTAAACACCAAACTTTCCATTAAACTCAACTTGTTTTATTCCCTCATATATTCTGTTTTGTCATCTGTGGTGTCTGTTTTCCATTTTTTTTTTATCCACCAGTGTTTTAACCCTCACTTTGGCCTCTTTCTCCTGCCAGAAACTTACAACACAGACTGTGGCACATTCAGACTAAACAATGTAAAAATGTACTTTAAGTCTGCTTAATTATTTGTTAAGTACATTTACTTCGAGCCCTTATATCTGTTCTGTTCTGCCTCTGTGTCTCTCTGTAGAAGGTGTGTGTGTGGACTCAGTCAGGGCAGACATAGATCTAATCCAAACTGAGTGGGACGTGTGTGCGAGGGAGCTGCAGGCAGCCCGTGAGCGAGTTCACACTCAGACCCGGGTTAGAGCAGCGTCCGCCGAGCTGACAGACCTGGACCAGGCCTTGGAGGAGCAGGACCGGTGGCTGGACTCGACCTTGGCTGCGGATAAGTGCGACGAGGCCGAGCTGAGAAGCCTGAGTGGAGAATGTCAGGTAAGAGTCATCGTCTCAGTCCACATTCACCCTGATCTCCTGTGTGTGACTTTAATCCTGAATTTCACCTCTAACCCTTTCGTCTATCCTCTTAGTTTTAGCTCACGGGGTTGCAGATATTTTGTAAATATTTCATGTTCCACAGCAGAGATGAACACTTGAAATCAAAACAACCATGAGATCAAAATTGGGATTTAGTGAATAGAAAAGTAAGAAAGCATAAGAAGGACAAAACCCTCTCTGGTGTGTCTGGTGTGGACTTAAGATTTTTCAGTTTGAGACTAATTCACTTTGAGCGTGGAGGAAAAGTCTGTCAGTGTAAAGCATGACTCCATCCAGTGATCTGCGAATTTTCTCTATACTAACACAGTATTTCACTGTGTGTGTTGCAGGTTTCCCTAATTTTTATATAAGAAACAATTATAAAAGTTAATGGCACAAAATGAATGAAATACAAGCAAAATAATCTGCTGAAACATACACTTTCCATCTTGTCTCATCATTCTGCATTATTAAAAAACAGAAGTCAATGAAATGTTCAAGAAAACCACTAATCATAGAGGCTGTAACTGGAGCCCCAGCTGCTCTCAGTTCATTAAACGTCATTATTCAGATTTAGCTGGCTCATTTTTAAGTCAAGGGAATAACCCCATCTTGAGTCTATAAAATTCTTCCTTTTTGTGAGTGTGCAATAATAGCAAAAATTATTCCTGCTGAATTATCCATGAACAGTCCACTACTTTTAGGAGCAGTTACAAATGGTGATAACCCCTCATTACATGCAAATCAATGAACTTTTCTCTTCCTCTTTTCTTCCTCAGTCCCGACTCGTCCAGGTCACTGCACTGAGCCTGCGACTGGAGCAGCTTTCTGCAGAGGCAGGATCACTGGGAGCCGTGCCCTCTCTGAAAGACAACATGGTGGTGGTATCTGCACATTACGCCTCCACGCTGCAGCGGCTACAGAGCAGAGAGCAAGAAGTCAACAAAGGTGCTTCTGAACTATATCAAAGTAATTTGTTAAACTAGCACAGAGGAGACCTGCTCCAAAACTCAGAGAAGTATTAGTATTAATAGTACCATATGCTTTTCATGGGATTTGACAGCCTTTCAGACAGCTTCAGGACAGGAGATTTAAGCTTTGCTTAAGACAAAGACCCATTTCTCTTGCCTTGCTTGTGGCTCAAAGCTTTCCATTTTATAGGGGGACTGAAAGAGTGATGGCTAGGATCAGCAAAGCCCAGTCCCACTGTGGTTGTGTAAATTTGACATTAGCTTTTATACGAATCCTTGGCCAGCCACAAGTAATAGATGATGCCCTTATATGGCCTCCAAAAGCTCACAGATGCGTGAGTGATTGTGTGTAAGATCATGCCTCCGTGCCAGCTCTACCTGAGGACGTGACTTGGACCTGGAGCAGCCTTGAAAACCAGTCACCGTTTTACCTCTGGAATTTACACGCGCAGCTTCGGGCCAAAAAAGCGAGTCCGTAAAGGGAGGCTTGAATGCGCTTCTTCGCTCCCGACCATAGGTGTGTGTGACTGTGTGTGTGTGGGGGTGTCTGTTTTGCTTTGCCTCTTGGGCTTTTATGACTGTGAGGATTTGGATGAGGGCCAAGGAAAACCATTTTGTTTCTGCTTGAGGGCAGTTTGCCTCTTGCTGGGACCTCGCTCTATCTGTCTCCCCCTCTCTCCCAGTTACGCTCCATCTCTGCTCTTTGTGTATATAAACATAGCCTGATTATGTAAGCATTAAATCACCTGCTAATTAAAACACTGACAGAAAAGGAGAGGATGAGAGAGACAACTGAGGAGAAGAGCAAGCACACATATAAATGTTACTATTCAGTATAAATGAGGTTGAAGTAGTTACACATTGGTACTACTTAACTTTTGTTATTCATTTAATCACCTTTGCAATATGGTTAAATAGCTGTTCAGCCATGGCTTAATAGTGTATTCAAAATGCATCTGGCATGAATTATATGCATGAGTTGGTTAAGAGAGAACAACTAGACTTACTTTAAGAAACATGCTGTCAAACATCTGAGATCCCCTTACAGCATGGAAAACACACACATACACAGAGAAATCCCAAACCAGTACACTGCCCCCTTGTGGTAGAAAACCTGATGCTTAAGACCTGATGTAAAAGTTTTGACACCCTAACTTAATATTCTGTCTTTTCTCCCTCATTCTGCACAAATCTCCCTCTTGTCTTACTCCAGCCTTGACCACCCCTGAGGCCAGCCAGATGGTACCATGTCCGGTGGAGGGTCTAGAAGCCAGGCTGACCACTCTGAGGGAGGGAATAGTGGACATCCCTACCATTGAAAGTGCAGTGGAGCGGGCATAGGTGAGTAGTCTTATTGTCCCGATTCTTGTGATTCGTATTTCGAGCTATATTTCTGAGTTTATGGTCCACCTTGTTGTTTAAGTTTGATCTTGTTTAATTTTTTTGTTATCATGTTTTTAGTCTTTAATTCATTGATGCTGCCTGTATTGGTTGACCAAAGATTTTTAATGCCATTAAGGCATTCCTGGTTAGATAAAGATAAATATCAAAATAAAATAAAACTCCTATGTTGCAATAACCGCCCCACCCCAACCACACACACACACACACACACACACACACTACACACACACACACACACACACACATATTAGTTGTTTTGAATAATTGTTACTGTTATGGTTTCTGTGGAGAGTGTAGCTGATAACATATGTGCCCCCTAGCCTATAAGCTAACAGGATTTCACTCTCAACAGTTGCTTTGTTTGTGTCTGTGTCTATGTGCTCGTACATATATCAGATTGAGTATTAATCTCTGTCTCTTGTCAATCTTTTTCTGGCACACAATAGGCCCTTTATCAGCCAGACACTTCCCTCTGCACTGTATCAAACCTCTTCGTAGAAGGAAAAGGTGTGTGTGTGTGTGTGTGTGTGTGTGTGTGTGTGTGTGTGTGTGTGTTTAGGTATGTAGTTTTGTGTTGAGAGTTGTTTTTTGCGTTCAGTGTGTGTTACTGTGTGTGTTTCTCTCCTCCTCTGTCTTCAGTGGAATGCGGTTCAGTCCGAGCTCTTGTTATCGTGGCAGATAGGGCATGGTGCCGGAGAGGGGGGAGGAGGTGGGGACTTGGCACATTCTGGGCAGCAAGCCCATGCATGCAACACGGAGCTCCTAACAGCTCAGTGTGGAGCTGCTCAACCAGTCAGTCAGCCTGACATCCACAACATACAGTCCCATGACAGCATCTCTGAGTCCTATTAGCAATTAACCTAATTATCCACTCTACACAAATGTGGATTGTTTTAAAGATATAAACATGATTGGTTGTTTTTCCTCCATTAAAAAAGTGGTGGCACTTTAACCACCAGTGTACTAACCTGTGTTTTATTTATTTATGGAAAGGTAAGTACATCACTGTATTAAAATACTGTGAAGGATGTTAATTTAATAACACATTACTGTCTTTGTGGAAATGCTTGTATTTCCATCCTTTTTCCTCACATTGTTTTCACACTACTACTATAATAAATTATGTACATGATGTTATTAGGAATTTCATTACATAATTTTAGGTACCCTTTGGAGTTTTTGCTTATAAGTAGCACCATGGAACAATATTTTGAGGAGCGGGTCACTATGTGATGTTTACATTTCTATTCCACTGAATAGTTTGTATAGGTTACATACATGCAAACATGGATGTAAACAATCCAGGTTTCAAAATCAGCTTTGCAAAATACATTCAGCATATTTGTAAGGCCTTAGGGATACACACAGCGAGTGTTGGTTAAGAAAATGGAATGTGAACTACATCCTTTTAAAGAAGAAAAAAAATTTAAGTACCTGCAAAGGTTTGTTCTATGACGCGAATGAAGCCCCAGTCAGTCAGAGAGATCAGAGATGACCTCTCCCCTCCTCCAAGAGGTTGACTGTTATCCTTCATATCTCAGTGTAATTTCTGCATAGCAAATTCCTGTCATGGTAATAAGAGTTTCCATGGTGATCTGGTACTTATAGACAAAGCTTAGACATTTTATCATCATTTTAAGTCCGAACTCTTGTTTACCTCAGGGCCTGTGTCTAGACATTGAGCAAACACAGCAAGCCTCCGATCCTGCAGAACTACAAAGATGGAGTCGACTCTCCTCCAGGGCCCGTGAGGAACTGGGAACTCTGCAGTGCATCCTGGGTAGCATGAAGGACAATCAGGTAGAGTAGCTGCCACTTGTAATATAAGAAACTTGCCGCTGTATGTTAGAGTTTTTCTCTTTACTGATAAGAGATGTGATTGTTAATAACATGGTTGTTTAATGGTGTTTTTAGGTGTGTTTGCTGCAAGTTGAACGTTGGCTGGACGCGGTTCAGGAGCTGTTGTCTCGAGATGCCACAGGGTTGGGCACAGAGAGTCTTCAGGAAGAGCTTAACCAGTGCAAGGTGAGAGGACAAAACAAAAAATTAAAGAATAGGTTTCTTTTTTGTCCAACAGATGTTGACACTTTTGTGTGTCCCAATAAAGATTTGGGATTAATATCCGCAGTGTCTTTAATTTCTGCAAGGTATTATTGCAAAGGTTTTTTTTCTGTCTTATTACTAGGAGTATGTGAACGAGATAGAGTCAGTGGAAGGTTCGTTGAAGCAGATGGGAGAGAATGTGAGTGCTGTACAGGCAGCTGCAGTCCCAGGACTGGCCAAGTGGGGGCAAGATAAGTTGGATGAGTCTCGGGGAAGGTGGGACACGCTGAGTAAACAGGTGAGGAAAACTCTTTATATGAGCTTCTGTTTGTGTTCTGTATGCACGGTGTGTTGTTTTGTACATGCTTTTCATTTTTTAACAGCAGTAAGGTTTCTTGTTTGGTGTGTATTTGCATACATTTGTTAGCATAATTACACTGATACATGATTTATTTGTCTTATGCAGTGAAAGTGTCACCATAAATAGTGTCACAATAAAGCATCAGCTTAAGTACAAAGTCACACAGGTCTTAGATTTAAAGCTTGGTTTTATGCAATACAGCTGCACTTAATTCAAACCAAAAACCCAGGATCCACGTAGTGAGTTTAATTTGGCTTATAAAGAAAAGTCTTAGATTGTTCTGATGGTTCTTTCACAAACCTGATGGTGTATGCTTCCATCCAGCTGCTGAGCCATCAGGAGCGTGTGGCAGAGAGTCAGGAGAAGCAGGTGAATCTGAGGAAGGACTTGGCGGAGATGCAGGAATGGATGACCCAGGTAGACGAGGAGTTTCTCATGAGGGACTTTGAGTACAAGAGTCCTGAGGAGCTGGAGGCATCGCTGGAGGAGATGAAGGTGAGTGTGTCAGTTCGACTGTTGACTGCTTTATTTGTCTGCTGCTCTCGTCCTCTTCGTCTCACCTGTCCTCACCTTTCACAGAGGGCTAAAGAGGATGTGCTACAGAAGGAGGTGAAGGTAAAGATCCTAAAAGACAGCATCAACATGTTGGTGTCCAGAACATTGCCCCCTGGTGGAGGAAGTGGTCAGGCGCTGACCTCAGAGCTAGAGGGGGTACTAGCCAACTACCACAAACTCTGTGACCGCTTCAAGAGCAAGTGTCACACTCTGGAGGTAATGTGTGTGCATGGTCCTTCTGTATAATTTTGTTGTTGTTTGTGAATAAAATTATAGGTTGTTAGACAACATAGTGGATTCAAGTTGTCTTTGAGTTTAAGGTTAAAGACTTTTTCCAGTATAAAAAGCTGCTGTGACACATATTCACAAAAAAATAATTCATACTTTTATGCATGAATGGCCCAATTTGTCAGTCAACTTGCAGCTCTCAAAGTTCAGTATGAGAATGACGTGTTGGTTTATGCAATGTGTCATTACATGAGCTCCCATTTGTTAATTTTCATGCAAAGAACAAGAGAAGCTGGAAGGGAATGCTGGTGATCCTTGTTTTCAGTGCTAATCTGTGAGTGTTAAATCATAGTTTGGGGCACTGTTTTTGATTATCAACCCCCAGACTCTGCAGGGTAAAGGTCAGGCACGTCACTGAGTTGCGCTTATGCTCATGTATACTCTTTGCCTGAAGTCCATTAGTCACCATCCCATCTTTGTCCTGTGAGTTCTGCTGTTTAATTTGAATAAGAGACTTATTACAACATTGGAAAAATGCCTCACAGTGAAGTCCTTTAAAAAGCGAGAGTGTATTCAATAGAGCTGTCACTTCCTTAGTAACATCATTTGTGTTTCTCTGGCTGTACACAACTGTATTTAAATGCATGTTTCTGTTTGTGTGTGTATGTTGGGGTGTGCTGTGTAGGAGGTTTGGTCCTGTTGGATGGAGTTGCTTCAGTACTTGGACATGGAGCAGAGCTGGCTCAACACTGTGGAGGAGAAGGTCCAAGCTACTGACAACCTGCCCGAGAGCACTGAGGCCGTCAATGAAGCTCTGGAGGTGCACAACACACAAACACACTCACTCACTGTAATCACATTAAATGCCTCATACCTTTCCTCATTCTCTCACTCTTTTAAGGCAGGGTTCAGTTTCTGGGGATTATTAGTGCTTAACCCATTTACTCACAGTCAGACTCACTCGATTGAAGCCTTCATTTCGGTGCAGTGTGAAGGAATGTTTAAGAGTGACATTTGCCATCTTAATTCATTTGCTGGATTTCTTTGGGGATCAGCAGCAGCAAAAGGAAAGGAGTTGTACTGCCCTTATTAACACAGGGTAATGGGGACAGCAAGACACAACCAAAAGAAGAACATTAGTTACAACATTACATATACATCACTTTTATTTCAGGTTCAAGTTTATGTGCAGAATTTCACATACTGTAAATACTGTTGGATTACTTTTTAATTTAAAATGCACATATTCACATATTCATTCTCCATGGCTGCAGGCACATGCCAACACAAAGTAAATCTGATATACTTTCTCCTTACTGTGGAAATGATCACTTCATAAAGATAAGATAAGATAAGATAAGATAAGATAATCCTTTATTAGTCCCACAGCGGGGAAATTTACATTGTTGCAGCAGCATCAGAGATTGAAAAGATAGAAAAAAAGGCATAAATCCGAGTAAAGGACAAGATATAAGCAAGATAAAAAACAAATGACATATTAGAATGAATAATATATTTACACCAGCAGTCCACTTCTAATGTTTAAAATTGTATGAGATTTGAGAGGTGCTGATGCTCTATAGATAGACTGAATAGAATAGAATAAACTTAATTCTCCAGCCAAGGCAACAAAATTGTCTTTTGTCTCACCCCAGAAAAGCAGAAAAAAAAACAAAACATGTCCACGTCAATCACATCACATTAACAACAGAGACCTCACATCCAAAACCATCCGTTATGTCACAAGTCAAGCTACGTACATTTCTAGACACCCAGAAATGTAGCTGATTCCATCATTAAACATCCAGTCATACTGCATGGAGAGATATACAGTATAAAAGACCATTAGTTTGGGTTAGTTTGAAAATCCTACATTTCCTCAAACCAAATGATCCATTTAATATGTAACTATATGTTAATAACCTCATTGTCTTTGACTTTGTCTTCTAAATTTCTCCTCCTTTCTTTTGCTCTGCTGCTATATCTGTAGACTGCCTGCAGCATGACTGTCAAAGTCACTTTAATCACAGTGCTGCTTCTGTAACATCGCATAGTGATGAAGGAAATTGAAGACCCTTGAAGACAATGTCTCCCCTGCTCTTCTTTGTCCTTATGTGTTTTTGACTGTTTTCTGCCCCCCCCCGCCCACTCTTTCTCTTTCTCTCACCCTTCACCTCCCAGTTCCCTAATCAGATTCACCCCTCTGGAGGGGGGGTCAGGCTGTCGCTCTCTGTGTGTCCATTACCTCCGGGAAGGAAAAGCACATTTAATGACCCCCACATAAACAATGACTGTTGTATCCAAACAAGTGCCGTCACTTGACAAGCCTCTCTCTCTCACTTGTCTCTCATTTCTTGTTCAGTTATCGTCTTTTTTCGGTTTGCCTCCATTTGACACACCCAGCCCAGCAGTTTATGCATCTGTACTCCATCTGTTTGCTCAGCTTTTCTGTGTTTTCTCAATCTTTCACGGATATTTACAAACACTTTGAGCTTTTTGCGCATTTATTGGATTTCTTTTTCCTCTCTGGTGTTTCGTGTTTCCTTGAGTGTTTGGTTTCTTGCTTCGATCTGTGTTTTTACCCACTCCTGCCGTTCTTTTCAGTTTCGATGGCAAATTTTTGGAACTGTGAAGCAGTTCAGCTTTCTTGATCTTTGTTGCAGCCTCATAAAGGAACAATTTGACTTCCTTTTTTCCCCTTTTTGCCTGACTTTGTCTAATTTGCTTAGAATTTTACCTTCTTCTCCATCTCTCCACTTACCACCAGTCTCTGGAGAGTGTGCTTCGCCACCCCGGGGACAACCGCACGCAAATCAGAGAGCTGGGTCAGACACTGATTGACGGGGGCATATTGGACGAACTCATTAGTGAAAAACTAGAGGCCTTCAATTCTCGTTATGAGCAACTCAACCACCAGGTCAGGACCTTGGCTTTGTGTGTAAACAAATGTAGGGTATGTGTGGGTCTTTATTTGTTCCTGAAGGAAAAAGGTATTCTTTGCAAGTTATGTTTGGATTGCCATAGTGTCATGTTTGACAAGCTTATTTATTTATTTATTTATTTTATGTATTTTCAGTATACTTAATGCATAGAGTTTATTTTATCATTGTCATTTTCTGTATTTTTCCAATCATCTAAAAGCATTTGGCATCCTTCTGTTCTATTATAATAAGGAATATGCATTTATGCATCGTCACATCCAGTTAAGAACAACAGAAACAAGCTCTATTGCAGATGAGGCGTATTCCTGAGTATAATGGTTAATAATAGCATACATCTGACATTTCAGCTCTACTGTCAGCACATGATCATCTTCTTGTTAGCTTCTATGTAGAATATCACAAGAAACCGAATACATAGAAATACACTCATGTTCATGACCAAAAATTCCAACTCATGACTGTCCGTGTCCTCGTCCAGGCGGTGAACCGGCAGATCAGCCTTGAGCAGCAGCTGCAGACACTGAAGGAGAACGAGCAGGCACTCCAATCGCTGCAGGAGTCTCTGAGCCAGCTGGACCACACACTCACCTCCTACCTCACCGATCGCATAGACGCCTTCCAGCTCCCACAGGAGGCACAGGTATGGGGCACGGTCACACCCAGAGAAGTCACCAAACAAAATGAGACAGTTGGGGAGGCACCCAAGCCTGATGGATCTTCCTTTAGGGTGTCACTAACTAGTTGTAAAATAATAGGATAGATTTGAAGAGTATATTGTCGGTTACAACAGTCTTAATTGAGGAATCATTGATAGATTTATTTTGAAATCTCAAGATATCATTGAGTATTTGAATTTGTATCATTGATGGGATGATGTTTAACATTATTCCAATAGAGAGCATTAAATTGATCTCACACTCACAAGTACAAAACACTTAGAAAACACTCCAATGGTTAAATAAATACACAAAGAAGTAGGGTCGCATTTACATATTATACGCTGCATGTTTTGTTCACCTCTTTCATCAGACCGGCCAGTAGACTGCAGCCCACGAAGTAACAGTAGAGGAGATGAGAAGGAACGCAGCTAACTTGTTTCCCCCCACCACTGCACGGCAGTAGCCTGTGGTGGGACCCATGTTGACCCAGCTTCGTAACAGTGACTTACCAGAAAAACATCAGGAACTGCAGAAACCGATGTCAGACACCAACATGACTATCATACTAATAATGCATTGTCTCTAATAACCTTGTGTTTTATAGCTCAGTCTCTCTGAAGCTTCTCATTCATATTTTGCCATTGTTTGCAGAAAGTGGTTACATGCAAGACAGCCAGGAATACGTGGCACCAGTGTAGAGGTATTGTTGCAGCTGCTTCTACCCAGCCAGAAATAGTTGTGTGCACTTTAACCCCCTTCCTTTCTTACTCACCGTAGAGGAAGCTGAGAGGAGATCTCTGCTAGAAGCAATTAGCTGTTCCAGAAGCTCAAGAACCTTGAGCACGTGCTGGACTGCAAGAGGGTCCTGGAGGGTGCCAAGGCTGAGCTGCACATTCTGGATATCAAGGATGTGGAAACCAGAAAAATCCAGTCCCACCCCAGCTGCTGTATGGTGAGAACCAGACCTCTCAATCTTGGTTTTACACAGTCGTTTAAATGGTTTATTTGTAGTCATTGTTATTGTTTCAGAACATTGTAGATGCTCAGTAAAGTTTAAAGTAATTACAAAGAAACATGAGCAAAATTATCTGCCAACTTAACTTTATTTGTGCAGACATTAAACTCATAGTCTATCCAGCCACACTCATTTCCCTTCTTTTTGCTGTACAGAAATTATACAAGCTGCTGAGTGAGGTGAAGCAGAGGTGGAGATGGTGATAAAAAACAGGCTCATGGATTGTGCAGAAACAGCAACCGAGAACCCTAAGGCTATGGACGAAAGAAAGCCATTGCTCTCAACTGTTTCACAATGACCTGGGGGCCTGTGTAATTTTATATTTTGGGAATATTTAAATCAAAATGATTTTTCCTTGTTCTACAAAACACAGCTCATGTGATATTCAGATATTTTAGAAAACAGTTATGGCTTCTTTTTGTTTTTGTTTTTTTAAATTTTCTTTACAGAGGGCAAGCAGGACCTGAGAGCTTTGTCTCTGTCTCAAAAAGTTCCAGAAGGAGAGCGCTGCCTGCAGGAGTGGTTGATCATTAAATGCGCTCAGCTCCAGCAGAAGAATAGCCGTGAGACATGCCAGCTATTACTGATGCTGAGATTGCATGGGCTAATGTGAGCAGCTGTCCAAACCTTTCTATTAGAGCAGTATCTCCCCAGGAGGAGTGAAGATGTGCTTCTGTCTGAGGCCAGTAGGTGAGCAGAGGGACTGTTTGATTAGTAGGGACACCAATCTTTTCTCTCTAAAACTGGAAATGAAGTGTGTCAGCATTATGATAGAGGGGCAACTGAGGAACCAAGACAAATGTTCAAAAGCCAGATTTAAACCATATTCCTGGCAGTTTCTTCCCACCTCTCTCTCTGACCCTAACTGGTCCAAAAAGGACTGAAAATTTTATATGATTCCACATACTGAAGCAACCTCTTTGACCTTTGCCCAAAAGACTCGCGAACAGTATTAAACTGAAACCGATCAATTTTGTAATGAGTCTCAGGTTTACACTGTCAGCAGCACTTGCAGCAAAAAGTGGTATGTTTCTTTTTCTTCTTTCTTTCTGCCCTTTTTTTCTTCAAATGTAGTTGTTTTGAAAATGTTAAGTCGATATGTTGAATATAGGAAATGGCATTCATTCGTGTGGGATATCATGGCAGATATTTTGCTCCTTATTTCTTATAGTTCATGCCATATTTTGTGTACCCACAGTGTATGTGATAAATCCTATTGATAGCCTGTCAGTATGGCAGTAAATTATTTAAACATGAGGCCATTACCTGGAACCTGTTTAATACACAATTATATGTGTATTGCTCCCACCAGGCCTGCTGAAGGAGTCAGAGCTAGCTGTAAGGTGGCCAATCATCGATACCAGCTGCAGACTCTGGTGGAGGGCAGCTAGGCTCAGTTGGAGTGGACAAACTCTTCGGCCTCAATGAACTCTGGGCCGGGTCCGCACCTGACTGAGGACTACGATACTGTATGGTGAGAGCAAATTTTGTAAGAAA
Organism: Lates japonicus; assembly: GCA_033238685.1. Taxonomy (NCBI): domain Eukaryota; kingdom Metazoa; phylum Chordata; class Actinopteri; family Centropomidae; genus Lates; species Lates japonicus. The sequence goes on along the minus strand of BRZM01001002.1, from coordinate 25,439 downwards.
AAGGCTTAATAAATAAAGAGTTGCTGTGTCAGAGTAAGTAATTCATCTGCCCCATCAAGTTTTATGAGTACGCGTAGATGCAATATTTTACACTTTTACTAAAGCAAGACCATAAAGATATTTTTCTGATAATGAGAAATGGTGAAATTGTAAAAAGTTTATTAAATCTAAAAGTAGTTTCTTCCTGTCCTTTAAATATTTAAAAAACAGCATTGCAAGGTTATTTCTTTGATTTACACCATATTAAATATTTCATTATGCTGCAAGTCAAGTGATTGCAGAGTATAGAGAAGAATCTCAAATCAAATAAGGGCATGTAAATCACTTCTTCAAACAAAAATATATTTACCATTTGAACAAAGAGACTAAGAAATGTTTCTTTGTAATTATGTTTACAGCAGTTCATGTAGAGGTTATGGAAAACTGTATAATTGGTAAAAGGTCTTTGTTTTAGATAAGGTAGAAAATGGGGAAAACATAGAGCACCTTAAAACAATAATGAAAGTTTTTTAATGTCCAAACCAAAACACTGAGCCCTGTGTTCTTCTTGTTTTCGTGAGTCACCAGAATGAGGTGGAAATTTTGATGAGAACTTGGCCACATCAGCACCTGGCCCCCATCAGACCCAGATCCACCTGACTAGGCTGAGCGCCCGCCCGACAGAAAGGGCAAAAGGTGGCGCGGTGAGAGAGATGTTACAGTGAAAGAGCAAGTATCAGGCTGATGAATGTGTTTGCAGTAAACTGTGGTTACATAATACCCAGTACATGAGGGATAAGGTTAACTTGTGAGTCACTCAATCACGGCTTGCTGTTACCTTCTTGAAGGTTAATTCATTCTATTTCACACTGATTTTCAGTAAAGTCTGAAAATATGTAAGAACTGGCTGCTTTGCTTACAATGTTTAGAAGTATCAAATAGTAGTAGTTTAGAATTACTATGTAAATCACTGCCTCGGGTAAGAAATGCATTCCTGTGAAATCCATCAAGGAATATTCCCTCCTGTTACTCTTCTGGGACAGAGAGATCTGAATGTTTTCATGAAGGGATTAGTGGCCAATGGATCATCTTTTTCTGAACGTATCATTTTGGGTTGTCTCTGTTGTAGCAGATTTTGTTTTGGTTTGGTTAGGGATGAAATTTTTAAGGAGTGTAGTTCTTAATAATAATTCTCCTATTGTCACCATGCTTGCCACATGGAATGAAAAGAGAGCTAGAGATGGTCAGGTTAGGCATAAGAGAGGTTTGGGAGAGGATGGGAAAAGATGAACTGAGCCTTTATGTGTTAGTGTGTCAAATACTAGCAGTTATATTAAATTCTTAACATTTCTTCCTCTCTCTATGACAGCTGAAGGTTCCATCAAATATCAGCTGGTCCCTGGAGCCTACACCTTGATCTCAGTACATGCTGTGCTAAGCTCTCTGGTCTGACCCAAGGCTACCTCTGCCATCCAAATCTGGAGAGAGAAAGACTGATAGAATAAACTGATAAAGTAAATGATCAGCTACTGTGTGGTCTGTCCTCAGAGCATGCTGGAGGAGCTGAGACACTGTATGTGGACAATGTGAGGGACCAAGCCATCACTTCTGATAGACTCAGTAGGGGTCAGTCCATTGCCGATGTGGTGAGCCTAAAACTGGCTGATTAACTGCAACTTTGACAAAGTGTCCCAGCATATCAAAACTGCTACAAAACACAGACTGTTTGCAAACTAACATTCATTATTGCTCCTACTCAATGAAAAAGCTCAGCAGGAAATTAGTCATGGCGTGAGCAATAAAAAGCAGTTAAATTGTCAAATAGAAAGCAGGCTGCCTAATCAGTGTATCTGTTCCTTGTCTTTGGCATTCAGATGATGACCAGCCCCGAGTCAGGCATGCTTGAGATGAACCAACAGCCTCAGCAGGTACTGAATCACATTAGCAGTTTACAAATAATAAACTTATATCTTACAAAAAGCAGTTCACCAAAATACTACCTGAGGAAATATAATTTATTTTTAACCAAAACTACATTAAATAGCTACAGAGAGTTTTAATAAAAATACCGCATGGCTCTGGTTTCAACGCCTGTGTATCAAATTGCTCTCAGCTGATCATTTTTTTTTGAGCATGAACTGATAATTATATTCATCTGACCGCTCGACTGACTCGGAGGTGTTGCTGTTTTCCCCACCAGGTCGCTCACAGCCAGGAGATCCGGGACAGAGAGTGAGACCCTGGTCCCAGTGAGGTGAAGGACTCAGGCAGAGCCCAGGACACACTGAGGACTCTGCAGCAGCAGCAACAGGACCCGTAAACGGCCCTGGATGATGACAAGGTAAATAAGGTCACCTTTCAGTTTCTTTTGTGGCATTTTCGTAGTTTTTAAAACTTTCAAAGAAACATGATTGACAACAATGGAAAGAAAATGAGTGTAGTAATTGCCCCAATAAAATGGAGACCTAAAATACTGTATTGTGCCGAGGGGAATAAGTACACTGTCTATTCTCTGGTCAAAAGTTTCAATTAAATATTGCCATCTTTAGCAATTTCTTGGAGAAATTTCAGAATGTGTAAAAGTAGAAACGCCACCCAGGTTACTATTATTCTCTTTTTGTCTCTTCAAACTCCATTTTATGAGGTTTTCTATGAATATGTCAATAATAGAATAGTATAAAGTCACCTGATAAGACGAGCTTGATTAGGCATTTCAAGGCTCAATGTCTGGAATTCCAACCTTGTTATCAAGGTTTGCGACATTAAACATACTAGTTAACAACTAATCAATCCAAAGGCAACAGTGTTGCAGTTGGGAAGCTGTTTTGTGTTTTGAACAGTATTCTCCTTGAAAAGTACTGAGCAACCTTTCAGCAATAATTGCTCTAGCAAAGGAGCAACCATGGCTAATGTCACTCTTCTGGTGTGTGTGTTATTCTTTTTTTCATGCTATTTAGTGAAATATAGATAAAGATATAGACTTAAGAGATATTGTTTGGGATGTTATATTGAATTACTAGATTTATATAATTTGCCTCGCAAAAATATTTGAAATTACATTTGACCTTTTACCTCTGTCTGCACCAGATGGATGAGGAGAAAGCCAGGTGGAAGACCTGCTGAGAAGGGGAGAAGAACTACTGAACCAAACTCCAGACGAGGACCAGAGGGAGGAGTTGAGACTTCTCAAGGCCCAGCTGCAGGAGCCAATTATTCTGGCTCACAGGGTGAGACAGCATAAGTTTGTCTTCATTAAGCTGGGCCTGTGCACCATGCATTCAGATGAATTAATGTGGACTGCCTGCTTTAGAGCTGAGGGTGCTACGAATCAGGCAGGTAGATGTCTCTGTATACTGTCGTCATAACTCACAAATCAGACCAGAGAGAGTTTTCTGCCGAAAGAGGGATTTACACATGCACACATACATATGCTGTAATGACACAACTTCCAGGAAGTCACTAAAGTCACTGAAGCAAACTTAATCAATCTGGCACTCTTCCTGTTCTCTGTGGTGTAGAGATGTCTGCAGCGGAGTGACAGCGCTTCACTGAGTCCGTCCGATCGTTGACATCAACAAAGTGCCTCGCCATGGCTGACAATGAGCGTTTCTGAACCTCTGAGCTCAGTGGGGCTCTATGAAGATTTCCCACGAGACACTGAGGGTGAGTTGCCTCATACTTTTATATTTTATATACAGAAAAAAGAAAGAAAAGTGAACATTTTTGAAGAACACACGAGAGCCTGTTCTGCACCTTGGAGAGGGCCTCCCAAGCTGTGTGTTCTACATCAAATACCTTAAATCCTCCTTTTGAAATTTTAATTAAACCCAACCTGTCAAGAACTTTAATTAGTAAAATATTGTAAAATGTCAGTCAGATAACCATGCTAAATAAAAAGTGATATGACTTTCTTCTGTTCACAGGCTTGTTCCAAGAATCAAAGCCATTGTTTTAATCCAGTTGTTTTGCTGCCCTTTTTTCCTTTATCTCAGTTTGTCTTTCCACAGAATAATAAAGAGAATCTTGAGCATCTGGGCGACCAGGTTATAGATCCATGAGCTTCAACCTGACGCCATCTCGGGATGTCACTCACGAGGTGAACTAGATCGAGACGCCCAGCTCAATCAGCTGGAGTGTAACCGCCAACCGCATGTACAACACCGCAAGGTGTGTGCACCAGCCTCACACACACAACCAGTATAACAGATTACACTGCACTTAATGTCATTAGATAGAAGTAGTACTTTGAATCAAAGGTGAGCAAGTCATTCACAGAAAATATTGTGACAGGGAGAGAAGAACAAGCTGCTATTTTCAGACGGAATGTGTGAATTTTGTGTTAGAATATTTTGGTTGAAGCTGCAGGGATATTACCCACAGCTGTCCGGGCTAGTCAGAGACAGCAGGAACAGATAAAGAGATAGATAGAGCACATTTCAACACATGCACGACCTACACACACATTGACTTGACATTATCAAAACACCTTGGGTATAAAAATAATCTCATGCCTATTCACATATTCACTCACTCTACCATTCACTCCTCACACATACGGACACTCACAGTGGGTGACTTGACTCCCATCAACACTGTTCCTGGGTATAACAGTTCATTTGCTGAGTGTGCATGCTAGAATAAACTAGTTAATTTTGAAGATTACAAATGCTGAAGCCTCCTGCCCTGTAAATCAAGCAATAACCCCGCGCATCATTAAAAAAAATCACACTGGTATACCAGAAATTACCCAACTAAAAACTCATTTCACCTGTCTCTAATCAGATTTACTTGGCTCCAAGCGATGCTGTAAGAGGAAATAGCCCTCATGCAGACCATCAGAGCAGAAGTTAAAGATCTGCTCATTAGGCATTTCAAGCAATCAGCCGTTTATCTTTGCTGATTTATTCACTCGCTACTGTGAACTTCCCAGTGTTGCCAGTTCCTTACGGTAATGGCATTTTCAGTGTTACTAATAGAGTCAACTGTTCCATTTTTCCTTATCAAAATCTGTAGAATTTCCACAGTTTTGTATCCTGCTCATTAACTTGACTAAAATATGAACTCAGGTTTAGGGCTTCTGACATCAGTCATGCTTGTGCCTGCTGCAGGAGTTTTGACCGGGTGCTACAGAAGAGTGGGGGTGCCCCACTGTGACATGAATGACCTGAGCCAGTGGCTGACAGATTACAGAGGCGCCATGTCTGAGAGCATTGGCCCTGACGGACAGCTGACCTGGACCGGCACGGCAACACCAAGAGGTCAGTGAGGGTGATGGGGCAATCTGGAGGTCTTAATGATGTTGTTCAAATGTGTGACGCTACCTCAATATGGCTACTCAGTATTTCTTTAATAATGTGTTTATTTTTTTAATATATCATCACATCAGATACTTTGTATTTGCAGATCATTTTTACAGTATAAAATGTACCCAAGGGAGGGCCTACATTTTTCGATAAAACCCAGAATACTCAAATATAGAGTAATAATATCTATATGTATATAAGCTGGAAAGCAAGATTACTACCTCCTAGGATGCCACATTAATATGTTTATATGGTAGCTGACAATATAATGGTATTTGTCTCTCTATGTGGCGCTAGTGCTAGGCTGCTACCTGATAAACAAACACACTGCACCTAACACTCTAATATTATGCAGAGTTTAGTAATGGAGAGAAGTGAACTGAAGAGTAAGACAGAAGGGGCCTCTAATTTTGCTTTGTTTACTACTAAAGTGCAATTTACTTCCAAGGGGAATTAAATTTCTGAAGTCATGTATTGCCCACTGGGACAGCACCAACGCCGCCACACTTTGCAGATTGCGCTGAGCCAACGTCCGCCTGCTCTCTTTACATGTTCTCACAGTTGCTGAGAATGACGAGATCAGGTGGATGGGAATTGAGACTGAATTTACGACCACCTCAGCGGACGTTATAACTACTCACCCGGACGAAGCGGGTCTGTCTCGCAGTTAAATCTCTCAGGGTGTGAACTAGAGATTGGCAGCTAAACGCACGTGTTACGAATCACAGTGCCGGTGTCAACCAGATTGCCTGAGAGATGGGTCAAGGTGGGATTTGGCCTGAGTCAATCGGCTTATTCTGCTCTGATTGATCCCTTTATTTCAACTTTTTTTTTCTTTTCTCTCGCTCTCTTGTGTCATACTCTTCATTCTTTTACACATTTTAGACTGGAAGAAGGCCTTGCTGAATACTAAACTGTCTTGGGCCATAAGCTAACCCGAACTGGGAGCAGATAATCAAATAACATTCTTGATGGACCACTGCTTGAGGAGAAGCTAGACACTGGGGCTAGTTGTGCTGGAGCTGTCAGTCGTCACGCCCCTGGACAGACAGCGCAGTAGTGTATCCATGGAAACACAGGATGCAGTGCCATAAAATGAGACCGATGGACCTAAAACATTAAGGATGTAGTCAGATCTGGATTTTGACACCATACATATTTTTTGGTGTGTCTTGATAATGTCATCTAGTTTTACAGTAGAATGTACAGAGGTTAGTGCTCGCTTCCATCACTGACAGCCTTGTTTCTTTATCGCGTCGGCAGGTATTAACGTTATCAGTGCGGTAAATCAGTTTATAACAGTAATTTAAATGTAACTGGGAGTAGGCCTCAACCACGGGAAATGGAGATCCTATCTTGAGTATGTAATACATGTATGTGTGTGTGTGTGCAGGCTGGCTGAAGACCCGCCCTGTCAGACTTGGTGAGAAGACGAGGAGTTGGCTGTATGGCTGCAGCAGGCGGAAAACGCTGTCAACTCCTCACCTGTCACTGCCACTGACAAAACCTCAAAGAACTTAAGGTATGCTACCAAAACTGCCAAAGATAGTGTGATTCATGAGAGCGCAGAGATCTCTCTTCCTGCTCTAGAGCTGGCAAATTCAGCTATTTTATGGTCAGCTCTGTGTCAGACTGTGTTGGTGTTTCCTTGTTCTTTTCTCCCATTTGTTTACCGTATCTGCAAGTTGCCTCTGTGTCTCAGTCTTTAAAAAAAACCCTGCCAAATGCAAACACACACAGAAAGAACTTAACTCTATACCTGTTTTGAGCAAGTGTTTTGTTGAAACAAATAACCACCTTAGTTTTCTGTCTTTATTCCTTCTGACAACAAGCTCAGCCAGACTTTACCCCTATGGAGACACATTGTGAAAAGTACAATGAACGACGCCAGTGTGAAGCTACAGAGCAGCTGTCTGCTAATTTTCATAGAAGTCTTGATTTCTTTTCTTTTCTCAGTGATTCTTTTGTGAAATTAAGGGCCTGCATTCTTTTTCCTTGCAGTTCGCTAAGGGAAATGGATGCAATAGAATGAATGCCTCGGTTGGCTGAACAAGCACGCCTCAGACCCTCTTGCCAGTCCCAGTGTGAGCCCTCAGAGCAGACCAGCATGTTGGCAAACCTAGCCATCAACTCAGCTGAGCAAGGTAAGGGATGTACCAACACTGATCCCTGTTCATTCCAGCTATTCCAATTACCTTTTATCAGTTTATCTCTACCATCCTCTTGTCTTTTTCTTCCTCCCGCCTATTCTTATTCTGCATTTACCCTGGTGACCCAAGGAGGTGTTGGCTGGTGGGGAGGTGGAGGCCAACCTGCAAAGTCACAGACAGTTCCAGGACAGGATGGACAGACTACCTGACTGGGTTGTTGTTACGCACTAGACAACGTGACCAGAGGCCTGAACCCTGTACAAGCACACAGGTAGATTAAAATTTTAGAATACATCACAAGAACTAACACTTAACCTCACTGAATGTCCACTCTACCATTCACACAAAACTAAAATGAACTCACCAATACAGGCTCTGGAGGCCTCCATGAAAGACAGGAAGAAGGACTGGAGGAACTCTTTAGCTCATTCTATAGAGCTACAGAGACGATGGTGCAGCTGTTGCCTCTGGTGGAAAATCCCAGTTTCCATAGTGACATTCGTTTAGTAAAGAACCACTCTAATTGTAGTATATAATTATACCATATTGCATTGTTAAAGTTACCACTACCCCACTTTTGGGTAATTTAGTTTTGTTAATTTATTGTTTAATTAGTTGTTTTTATTAAAATTCGATACACTTCTACTGTTGCAAAACATTTTGTTCCTGGATCATTAATTAATACATGAGTCCTTGTGCCCTTGTGTGTATAGAGGTAGAGCAGCTGCAGGTGATTGGAAAGCTCCTGGACGGATTTACTGAGGGAATCTCTCTCCAGCTACCCGCTCTCCATGGACACAGCACCAACTTGTCGCTCAGCACCAGCAGCTTGTAAAGAAAGATGATGGTGAAACTCACTTTTTAAATTCATGATTTCTCTCATTTCATCACTAGCTCTGCCTTATAATACTCATGGGCATTAAGGGGATGAAAAGACTCATACAGTCCCATGTATTTAGCCTTTTGATAAGAGAAATAAAAGATATGGAGTCTTATGTATCATTAAACATGTAAACATGCGCTAGTATTAGATAATATACTCAGGTGGCAAATTTTAAATTTTAATTGGTCTAACTTAATCTGGAGCATGAAAATGTATGATTAAATAATAAAAGACATGAGCAAATAAGTCCGTTGTGCAACAGTAAAACAACTCGATGCCTCATTCATCATGATTTAGTGTGATGCCAAATTTTCCCTTCTGAGAGCCATTTGACAGCACCTCCTCTCTCAATTTAACATCTTTAATGTCTATTGCATCATTTCCTTTTAAAGAAGCTCTATATGTCAACATTACTTCCCTTGGAGCTCTCGCCTTTTCTCCAACCCCTTGTTCCAGTGTTCATGGTCCCCTCAGAGTCGCAGTAGATGGCTGTAGTCTGGGTGAGCGAGGGACCCCGCCACCAACCCTGCACACCACACCGTGGTCACCCACCTCAACCAGACAGCCACCGGTCCGGTGACTGGCCTCCTCCTCATCATGGCCAGATGCTCAAGTTCAATATTGTCACCGTGGGGGACACGGAGGAGACCTGCACCACTATGGGTCAGCTCTCATAGGTGAGAAACTGAGGAGAGGAAAGGAGTGAAGGAGGGAAATGGGGAGCTGTTTGTGTGATAAATATTTTTCAGTGGAGCAAGGTGTTTTGTTTTTTGGTAAAGTTTAACTGCTGAATATGATCATGTACTGGCACCTTTGTGTGAATGTGTTTGTTTGTTGTTGTGTATTTTCCATGTGCCTCACCCTGGCAGGTGACAAAGAATGACCTGAGCAGCCGCCAACCACAGCTAGAGGACATTTTCACCCCAATAGAACATCAAAAACAAGACCCCATCGTGGACGCTTCGCATATCCATTACTGAGAAATGTATGTACAGAGCAGGATGATCACAGAACTGTACTTTTCTAGACTGACATAGTTTTATCAATGCTTATATTTACGCTTCTAACGGTGCATTTTTTTTTTTCACAGTCAAGCTGCTCACAGTGTCACTTGTTTTGTCCCCACCCCGTTGAATATGCATCTGTCTCTGCCCTAGGAGAGGGCAGCCAGTGGGACAGCACTCAGCATGGTGTCGAGGCACGCTCCAGCAGCTGGATAACATGACCGGGCCACAGCAACCAGTGGGAGGAAATAGAGGAAGAGGTATGGCCCTTATTGGGCACAACTAAGGACGTTTCCAATAACCTTCTTCAGCAGTCCAGATCCCCTGACTAAACAGTTTGCTGACAACAAGGTTAGGGAAAAGTTTCACTGCGTCTTCTCGATGTCCTCAGGGTGTCTAATGCCTGTCCTTCCTGAGGTCATTTATCAGAGTCTGTAACCTGTCATTACGCTAGATGAGAAATTACTAAAGGAATTTGTCTCCTCACTTCCAAATTGAGGGAAAAATATTAGACTAAACCAAACTTTACTTCATGTAAGTATTAGAGGTCTTACACATCCGTGAGTAAGTCTGTAGTTACAGGAAGAATGAATACCCTCTCTGCAGTATCACTTTGAACTCTTATTGTATTCAGAACTCACATCATCCATCACTTTAATTTGAGATGATGACTTGGCCGTAGTATTTAGAAACAAAGTCTGGCCTTATGAGGCATTACAGGAATCAAACACTAGAGGGCAACTAAGCTTTAAATAATAATCCAGCACATTAGATACACAGCTACCCACTCCTGGTTTGTGTGGTCCTGTAACGATGAGTAATTGTCCACGGAAAAGGTGAAGTGTACCTTTGTTGGCAGAATATGTGCTTTGGGGGGTCATATATGGATGATTTATTTGCTAATGCTAAATTTAGAGTAATAATCTGGCTTTATGAATAGTTGCTGCCTTATGTAACCTGCTTGATTATGCAGAGGTTAAAATAAACAATACTAAATGGCTGGGCAGTAGAATAACAACTCGCCTTTGTGTTTTACCGCCTGAAGTTTGATTTAATTTTATTGTGTTTAGAGAATATGTCATTAATATCTAGCATACCCAATTTGTCTTATCAAAAGCAGATGAACATTCTCAAGAGTGTATAGAAACAATGCAGGCAACAAATAAGTATACGCTAACGGGGTTCTTCTACAGCACTCCACTTGAGCCATCTGTCACATTTTCAGTGCCGCGATGACCCTAATGTCACTGAGTTGATTGCTTTGCATGCCTCCTCCAAGACCTGGGCCGAGGCCAGGGTGCAGTGGCAGCTCTCACCCAGCTGTCCGCCACTTCCCGCGGGAGTATTCCACTGACGCATACCAGGAGAATTCAAGGAGGTCACAGACAAACACAATGCCGCTCTGGAACAGCATCACAATAGGGTGCGCATAACTGGCCTGTTTAGCCTGTGCTCACATGCGGGCTGATGTTTCAGGCAGTGTTTAATCATGTACTGACTGCTACAGTAGTTCTAAGGTCTAACCGCATGCTTTTCTCATGTGTAGTCCCGTGACGACTCATCAATATCGATTGGCAGGGCGAGTGACCGTTACCAGCTGGACAGTGAATTGAAGGGTCTGTAGTTGTCTCTCAGGGAGTTGGAGTCCTTCCTCAAATGGCTCCAGGAGTGAGACTACAGTCACCGCCCTGGCTGATGCTCCCCAGAGGGAGACCTGTCGAGGACCCCGCCCATGCAAAGGAACTGAGGCAACAATAACTAGAGGGCTGCAAATTGATAGAGAAACTGTGAATCTATGCACAGGTGCTAGTCATTATCCTTTCAGTGTCATCCTTCTATTAATGCATCTTGCAATTAAGTGAACTGAGGCTGGGCCATGTGTGTGTGTGTGTGTGTGTGCACCACGCAAGGGTTGGTTAAAGTGTGTGAATGAGAGGGCATAGCAGAGGGCATGAGTGCTTGTATGCACTGGAGTGCGACTCCACATCGTCTTGTCCTGTGCTACTTAGGACTAGAGTGTGTGTGCATTTTGTGTGTTTGTGCCTCTCACTAACTTGTCATTTACCCAGACCTTCCCTCTGGAATCTGTTGACACACATCATCTTATGTTTTATGTAACATTTTAACTCTAAAATCACCTCACCCTTTCAACAGATAAAGGAGACAGTAATCTTCTTTTAGCATCTCACTGAAGTTGTCCTCATCCTTTTGATTGTACACTGAGGAATTCTCATTTGCAAAACCTCAGATTTCTTGACAATTTGTGTGTGTGTGTGTATCCAAGCTTCCTGTTGCTCTTTTTTTGATAAAACCTTGTCCTTGAGAAAATGCTGCAATGTCACATCTTTCAGAACTGAAAGCTTTAGTCCAATAATAACATTGTTGGTTTCGTTGTCTTGAATGCCACAGTGCCATCACTCGCATTGTCAAATAATTTAGAAACAGGGTCAAGATTATAGAGAAAAATGACTGAAAAGTGAATCACTGCATGAATGGCCTCAAAGATTTCTGAGAATTCATTAATTGGGTGAGAACGTGAGCCTTAGAGACTTTTGCAGCTCATTTTTTAGGCCTGGCTGGATTTGGTTTGTGCCTAATGTAACTCTGATAATTGGGAAGGAAATGGATATTATTATCACTTTCCACATTTATTGTATCAAACCTAATCCATCATTTTAAACCCTTTCAAAAGGACACAAACTGTATACTGTTAGACTTAACTCTGAAAAAGCCTGTCAAAGTCATCTCAGAGGTCCTGTGTGCAGTAAATGTGGTAAAAGTAACCGAAATGTAAGTAGGAAGTATTGAGGCTGAAGTATCAAGAAATACTGGCATACGAGGATATCAGTGGATCTCTCTGAATTTGTTATTGCCCACTGACTCTAGTTCATCCTCTTTTTTCTCTCATTTTTATCTCTCTGTCTCAGCTGGAGTCAAGATTGATGGATGGCACTCAAGTTTAGAAAGTGGGTTACTGAAACAGAGCCAGAATTTGAGCCATAGAGGACGCGTGTCGACATCGACAGCTGTCCCCCCAATTTTATTAACTCACAATGACTGCTCTGCCGCTGTTGTGTGTCGAGTTACTTTAATCACAGTTTTTGGCTACAGGCCACTGTCATTCTGACTGCTGGTTTGATATTACGCCCTCACTTGGTGATTGGTCAGGGGTACTGACAACTACAAATGTGGCACATTAACTGAAATTTCCTGAAAATGTAGAGGCTTAAAGGTATATGATCAAAACTCATCTGAGGCTCTGACACATTTTGCCATAATGATCCACCGGAGTAACCAATTTCGGTTTTTCCCAAACTTCCCAAAATGTTTAACTATTCCATTAATGTGTGTTTTCTTATTGGCAGTTGTAAGTCAATTTTGTCACTGGAGTTACAAGGTGATGATAGATATAATCTCCTATTATGGCATATGTAGTTTTATATTGCCTTACCCATTTACAGTACATTGTACATATAAGGTTTGTGTGTGTGTGTGTGTGTGTGTGTGTGTGTGTTTGTGTGTGTTGACTATAGCAATGTGAGTAGCAGAGACATACATGCCTCCTACAACCTCTTAGCTGAGACCCGTACTGCCATTAACACAAAGCCAACAAAACACTCAGTCGCCCTTGTACTTCCCTGTGAAGCAGAGTCGATTCTCTGTGGAACGACTTGAAATGGACGCTGTATCCAGTTAAACCTTCTCTAAACAGAGCTCTTCAGTAAGCTCATCGTGATCCCCTCTCTCAGTGAGTGTGTATGTGTGTGTGTGTTTGTGCACGAGCTCACGGTAAATGATGATTAATTTGAGCTATTGTGGAGGTAAGCCGTATGTTGCGAAAAAAAGGAATTCATCTATGTCTGCTTATTTGTGTGTATTCTATGCTCTGAATCTCCTTCATCTGCATAACTCATTACCATGCAGGGACCAAGTGCTGTCATGCATCCTGTACTACACTGAATACACCGCTTGTGTGTGTGTGCTGCTTGTGCTCATTTTAAATGTATGAGTCACGGCATGGGGAACCGCTGGTAAAGCGTGGCTGCCTGGGCAGTGCAGAGGTTTTCAGTATCCTCACTCTAAATAAACGCCTTGTCTTTCTGTTTGGGAGAAAGAGGTTTTTCAGCAGTATCAAGAAAAAAAGTCCAACAGGGAGAGAGGGAGAGTCATAGAACATGAACAGGTTTAAAATACTCCACCTGTGTAAATACGTGGTCAGTGGTTTGCAGGAGCTGAGCGTCAGTTTATCATAATCTCGTTGATTAAAAATTAACTTCGCTTTTACCTGACTCTCTTTATTCTTCTCTTACCTTTTGTCTCTTGATGTCATCTGTGCAGTGCTTGTGCCACCACAGATTAATTCCTTTTTAAGATTTACCTGTTTTCTGCGCCTTTTTATCCTTCCCTCTTGACTCACCCACCTACCTTCTCCTCCTGCCTCTACTTTCTCTCCCACCACTTTTCCTTTTCCTTTTGTCTTTTTATCATTCCAGTAAGGCTCCTTCTTTCTTTTCAGTTAAGCTTTTGAAAGCTGCTATACTTCCACACATAACAACAAGCGATGTGTTTCACTCTCTCCCACACACAGGTGGAGATGTTGGTTTGAAATTTTTTTTCCACTTTTAAATTCTCTAAATTCTACTTCAATGATATTCCATGTGTTTCTAAACATAGATCCTAAACATGGAGTTTTAAATGATTCTGTAGTTTCCATGTTACAGCCATCAATTGAAAAATATTTAAACGTTAGTTTCTGAGAAAACATGATTATTTTTGTATGCTTTATGCCTTTATTATGTAATTGACAGTAGATAGAAGACAAGAAATGGGGAGAGAGGATAATGACAACAAAGTTCTATAGAGGGATGTGGCTCATGGTTGATGCCTTTAACCTAGGCTACCAAAATAAAAAATGAACCAACCCTGATAAAGTGTTTTGTACATTTCAAATGCATCTCACAGTATTCCTTATGGAATTGGGTGTTTTTTCTAGTTGTCACAGAGGTACTAAGTGGTCTGAGACAACAGCTATAACATGTTTGCTGGAGGGAAGAGAAATGCGACCAAAGTCCATATGGCTTACATGGGGTCGCTTTGTCCCCAGCCTGATATGATCCACATGAGTGTCACCTGGAAATAGCGCCACAGACGCCAGACATTCATCATGGTTACAGTAATAAACGGGAATATGCTCAGAAATACAATTTGTTATGTTTAGCCCCAAAATTATCAAAGTTAGGTTTTAGGAAAGACCATGGTTTGGATTGAAGGTTACTCTAGGGCTTATTTTTCACACAAGCACAGTCTCAAAATGCTTTGCTGTTACAAAAAAATTGGGGCACATGTTCTTTGCTAATGTGTCCACATAGGTTTTAGCGCACACAGGCTAGGTAGTTTTGACTTTTAATGCTGAACGGATACTGTCAAACATAGCTTCATCTTTTGCACCTCTATTTCAACCAGGAGGGTTTCATACATCCAGGCCATGGAAATGTTCCAACTGTCAGTCGCTAACATTGCCAATGGAGAAATGAATGGACTTTACTCCAGGAACCCTGGATGCCTGAAATGACCTCCTCTCCATAACTCTATTGTGTGTGTGCATCCTACTGTGCCCTGAGTTCCGGCTCAGCCCTCTCTCTTTCACTGTTGCACTCCCCCCACTCCACCTTGCACCCCCTTGTGGGTGTTCTCTCTGTCCTCGTCTCGTCCTCGCTCATTGATCTGTTGGTTGCCTTGCGTAATTTCTATCTCCCTTTTACGGGGAGAGCAGTGTTTTTTCGTCCCTTACACTGCTGCTTTTGGATCCGTCTCTCTTCTTTTCTTCTGCTCTTCTCCCTCCTCTCTTCTGTGGTCCAGTGATCACTGTTTTCCCTTCCCTCTCTCTCTCTCCTGCTCTCTCCTTCTCTTACTCGTTCTCTCTCTTCTGACCAGTGTGGCAGTAAAAGTGAGCTGCATGACCAGCTTTCTCTTCTCGTCCAGTGCAATCCTTGTGCCTTCCTCTCTCCTCCGCTCTCAGCTTGCCGGCACTTTCCACTCTTCTCCCTGTTGATTTTTTTTTCCTTCTTTCTTCTTCTTCTTCCTCATCTTCTTCTTTCATTTCCTTTTTTCTCCGTCACCTCCTCTGACTCTGCAGGGTGCCGTCACAAGTGATTTGCTTGATTCTCTTCTGGCTCTGCGGGTCGGGGTGCGCGTGAATGTCCGGGTGTGGAGGAGAAAGTGAGTGTCTCTGTTTCGCCCTTGCTCTCCTGCATCATCACATGTGTGTGAGCGTGTGTGTGCATGCTATGAGCTGTGTCAGAGTATCTGTTTAAAGAGAGAGAGAGAGAGCCGCGAAACTGGAGGCTGCCTCACTGTGTGTAGTGTGTGTGTGTGTGTGTGTGTGTGTGTGTGTATGTGATGAAACATGGGGCATGTTGAGCTGAGTACGCTTACAGTGTGTGTGCGTGTGTTTTTCCTCTCTGTGTGTGCATGTGTGTGTGTGTGTGCGTGTACTGCCAGCTTGGCTGGGGTCTGGTCGGCTGGCCAGGGAGAGAGGTGGACAAGAGCGGTAGGGTGTGCTAGATGCTGACTCAGGAGCAGGCTGCAGACTTGTAGCAGTCTTAAGATGATGGCTATGGTCCTGACCTCTCCCTCCAGAGTGGTGGTCTTCCCACACAGTTTCCAGGATGGCCATCTCCTCGCCAAGGCTACCAGAAACTCTGCAAGGTACGTGACCCCAAGAGAGAGAGCAGGCTGGAGTGATGGATACGTATGTTTTTGTTTTAATTTTTTTCTTTTCCTCAATTGATGGAAGTTTGTTTAAACTTGAACATGTCACCTGGTCAATTTTTTTTTTTCAATTATTCGATTAAGCTTCCCAAACTTACCATGTTGTATGTTCTTGGAGTTTCATTGAGGCTTTGGATTTGTTTCTGAGACTATTTTCACAATTTTAAAGGCTGTTTGTGATTGTGTATGCCTGTTGTGAGTTTCATAGTGTATTTTTTCACCAGAGAAGTCCTTCTTTCATAAATAAGGAGCGGCTCAGCAAGTTGTCTATCTTGCCTCTATCCATTGTTTCTCCTCTATTTTTGGTCTTTTTATTTATGAGTCATTTGTCAACACACATTCTGTTCCAAATCCAATGGTGTCTTGGGGACTCTGTCACCTCTCCAGTACACAGTATGCTGTTTAAAAGATGCATATATATATCTATATATGTATACACCTCACTGACTTTAGGACTTTTTGGCACTTTTTCTGCATAACAAGTAATGATACCAACTGTGCATCCCTGTTGGTGGTGTGCGGTGCGCACTTTATATTTTTTGTCTGTATGTCAGTTTTGAACAGTTTGACTCCTTATAGTGGTGGCAGGTGCATAAACAAAACTAACAAGGTAGAGACGGCAGTTTGCATATACTCAGATGGTTAATATGTGAGAATCATCCGACATGATACACTGTGTTGGTGAAACGGACCCACTTCCTAGGTCAAGGACTACGAGTTTGTACTATAATGGCTGTAATTAATACCGTTCTTGATTTTAAGGCTAACTGACTTTGTTATGGTGAAGGGGGCATTTAAATGTTGAAATCATACTAGCCGCGCCTCGCTCTGCTGAAAATGACTTTGATCTTGATGTTAAATGAAAAATAAACTCAGATGTATCATACTCTGTAACCTGTTAGAGCTGTTTGTCAGCTGTATTGATTTCCGTCTCCAGAGGAAACGACTACTGGTGTGGTGGACGAAGGTCATTTGTTCTCTGTTAATGCCATTGATTGGTTGATCTTCTTGCTGTCTCATGCTAGCACAACACACCCACTCTCAGAGGGTGAGTGGGGACCATTAAGATTTGACAAACTGCGCACTGAGGAGTGAGAGAGAGAGGGGAGAGAGGAGATACTAATTCACTGGACCAGTTTTCATCATGCCTCAACAAACATGTGGTGGTTCAACTTAATCCATCCTTAATCCATAACCATCGCTTCAGCCCGCCTTTTTTCTACTGGGCGTGGTATTTCTGGGTTGTTATCAGTCTTTCTTGTATTTTTACCAGGGAGTGATCGTAGGTAAAGACTATTACAGTATTTTACAGGCTTTGCTTTCACCCCAGTTTGAGATCTAGAAGCAACAGAGAGATGGCACAAGGATGAGACTTGGTAAAAAATAAGTGTAAGAGAGAGCAAACAGAGTATTAGATATTCATAATTTTCTGCAATTTCAGTTATCTTCCAAATGCCATCGATCCGCTTGTTTTTACCAACCCAGGGCAAAACAAGGAAATCATCTTGTCTGTGGCTCGCATGGTTGGCAGCCGCCTGTTCAATCATCATCACCGCTTGTTCTTTTATTGTAAACTTTTCAGCCTCGTGTAGAATCACCATTTGGCCCGCTCGTCCTCAGGTCAGCCCTCCTGGATTATGCCTCCCTACCGCGGAGACATCAGTCATTCCACACTCGATTACCCTCCCTGGGTTGCATCAGTCATTCGCCGCCGGCCTCCCTTGGGGGAACTGTAATGCCGGGCTTGTCCTGCCTCCCTGGGGCACGCCTACCGGCCAGACTGGAACCGCAGGACTTCTCGATGATGGATTTGCTCGGGCCACCTCGTGGCCCTGGCTATTCTCGCTGTTTCCAGGATAGCGCTAAGCAAACAGCCCACCTTGCCATTGTCTGACGTAGGGATATTACACTTGAATAAACTGGTGGCCTCCTTTTAAGTAGAACCAGACGACCAATACTAAATTAACCACTGTAATTACTGTGAGTGAGGAAAACAGCCTGAGGGACAGTTATGAAAGCACCACATTTGGATATGATATTTTGCATACTATATTCATATGATCCAGTAACTGGAAAAAGGACCACTGCAATTTCAGCCAATGTGACTCAATCAAGTCAAGAATTTTCTTGTCATCAGTCTCACTGACAGAAAAGGCCTTTATATTATACGGTATTGTATTTTATCGTTGGCAGTCCAATTTGTTGCAAAGCCAAGCTTATCTTCTAAAACATATTGACCTCTATCATATTGGTCCCTCACTGCGTCTTAACAGGCAGGATGGAGCAGGAGGATCACCGTGCCAGCTCACCATGCTATGAATGATGGGAAGTCATAGAATCACTGAGTCATAAACCTTTAGTCATCTTTTTCCGTTAATCGTGCTCGCTGGGAGCTTTGGGTATGTGTGTTTGCATGCTCCCTTTAACGTAAAACTCATTATGTTGATGTATAATACTGAGCTTTGCAGTCTTTGCAAGCAGTAGCTTATTTAACTTGAACTGTTTTTAGAATTGCATCCATTTATTTTCCAGGCAAATTGCTTTCTCCCACTCTTCCTGATTCAAAAACAATAATGTTTAATGAGATTGTACGCTATTAGAGTAAAATTTCACATCTATACAGTGTCTCTTAAGGCTTGATTATGTATAAGGTCTCTTACAGTGTATTTATCCCACACATGCACGCACTCAGTTCATTAAAAACGCCACAAATGCTCATGTAAATGTGAGGTTCATTGAATCCTTGTGGAGGTCTTGATAGTTTCTTTTTTCACCCACCTCTGCGCTTAAGGCCTGCCTCCGTGTTCTCACTCTTTGCTTGCATGGCTGTGACATGAGTAGTTTACTGGTAAAGAGAGTACTTCAGAGTATACTGTTAGTTTATACCTGAGGCATGCAGAGGGCCCCGGTGGCTCATTTCTATATCTCCACTTTTGCTCTGCTCTGTCTCTCTGTGTGTGTAATCACTAGCTGAGAATTGGCCAAGGCCCACTCTCTCCTGGAGGAGTGTCCTCCACACATTGTGGCATTGGCTCCACTGTGTCTGTGTGTGTGTGTGTGCAGGTGTATGCTCAGCCAAAGCTCACTCTTTAGAATCAGCCTGAAGCAGTGACAATGTGTAGTCATGCTTTGTCTTTTCTACTGTTTGTCTATAAATACTTTGGCCTTTGGGCTCGGGGCTAGCTCATCCACCTTGCTCCTGGCTCACTGGGTTACCCCAGGACAGGATTTGGTGGGTACGGGTGGTTTGCTTCCAGCTGTCCTAATTCTCCCGCCCTTGAGCTCCACCGGGTCCTATGGGTTAGCAAGTGTTAGCATTAGCTGTTGGAGCCTCAGGTGCAGGCAGATAACCTCCACCCCCGTAACCTGGGTTCACACTCAAATCACAGATATTTTCACGCATGCTTAGACTCATTTAGTTCACAGACACATTACTGCCCATGATGCATCTCTGCCCTGTCTCACATACACACAATATGCACACACACACACATTTATTCACTCACACAAGTACACACACACACACACACTTACTCCGGCTAGCCTGAGTGATGAGTCACAGGCGGAGAATTAGTATAAATAGATTCATAACAGACTATTTGAATTCATCAAGACCAGACAATAGAGTAGGGACAATAAAAGAAAATAGAAGACCGGACTCTGCTCCCAATCAACATTTACAAATCTGTGCAGATTGACTTCCTATTGGCAGTAGTGGTGATTTGAAATAGCACTTAAATCAATGATAAGCTCAGAGTTAAGCTGCTCTCCTGTTCTCAATTGCAGAAAGTGACTTTTTGATTATTATGAGATGAGAGATGAGACCGAGAAACTCACCTTCTTCTATTTGACAAAACACCACCTGGGATTAGATGAAATGTACAACCACTTTTGGATATGAGAGATGCAAATATAGATGAAGAGAGAGAGCCTCTCCTCTTTCCCATCTCTATCTCTCTCTCCACATCCCACTTGTCTCTCCCATTTCCAGTAAACCCATTTATTGAGCCAGTAATGTGTGTTGGGTTTGTGTTTTAGAGCAGCTGGCGGATTTTGTGCGCACACGTCCATTAGTGGCTTTAGGAGGGCCCTCTAACAGCAAGCTAAACTCATGCCTGTGTGGTTTATCAGCAGATAGACTTTATAAGTTGCAGGAAAGCTCTGTAACCACCCAGGCTCTCACGTGGGTGATGGTCAGAGCAAATGTTGCATGTAGCCAGGAGGAGGGACGATACAAAGCTATTCTTTTGGGAATATATATGTGTATTTATAGTACAGCTGCATCAATATTGCTTAACATACCATAGTCATAGCTAGAACCAACACACTTCTCTGTTGGTTAGATATCATAATAAAAATGTTTGACCTCTAGTTTGACTAGTTTTACTTGGTACTTTTCATTTTTCTTGGTTTTCCTATTACTGGCAAACTTTGTTCTTGTCTTGATATTTGCTATTTTATTCAGGAGTTATGGGATAGAGCATTCAGCCCTTTGCATGGTAGAGCTTAATTTTTCAATACTGGTATCAGTGAGTTACCTTTGTTTAGGAGGCACAGCCATTTAGCATGACTGGAAAGCCAAAGAGATTGCCTGTCTTTCGAAGTTGAAAAGAAAATTGACAGTACCCCTTGAAATTCACCAATTAAGCCATTATACCTTGTTCTCTGTATTTAACACAACAACAACTCATCAAACACAGCCATACAAGAACTAAACATTATGACTTAAACTAAACACCTCTCATTAGAGAATGTAAACAAGACTTGACAAAGTAACGTTAATGTTTTGTCTATTATTCTATTCTATTGTTTATACACTCAAACTTTTATTACTCGATTTTACATTGCTAAAAGGCACTGAGGTTCAAGACCCAGCTGCCGCGGAAGACTCCGCTTTGTTTTCAGACAGCAGACTTGGCCAGAACTCTCCAACTCACCTGACATCATGATCTATGGCCGCCAAGACTTCCCAGCTGGATCACACCGAGCCCAGGACAGGGTAGATTACGATGTCCTGCAGGTTCGTGACAAAAAGGCACATACTATAGTGATGCATTCAACTCCATCTCCTCCTTTGCTTCTCTCGACATACCACCCACCTCTCCTTCTAATAGGTTAAGAATTCGCCAAAAAAGAGAGAAAAGGGGGACACGCTGACTCAGAGGCATTTCAGCGCTGGGCTTGGAAGTCCTCTCTGACCTTCCAGGTCCTCTCACCTCCTCACTATCGCCCGCACTGCTTCCGCTGGGGATGGAGTCGTGGGGTGCAATCCCATGGGGCGACCCAAGTGGGGGGAAATAGAATGAGGGGTGCAATCACTTTCTTTTGCCGCCCTTCTATTCTTGGCCTGACAATTAATCTATGGGGACAAGGCTCATGCCTGCAATCTCACTGTGTGTCCTAATTCGCCAATATCTATGGGAAGTCTACAAACACAGTGCTGACTCCGTTGGGTCCATATTATGCTTCCTCTGTGTATACGAGTGTCTGTACCTCAGTGGTTTCACAGAAGGAGATGACGGTGTGTAATTTTCAGACAAGCGACTCTGGACACACAGTGTGCCCCACCCAGTCAGACTTACACACACAATCCATTACATTAGCTCGACTAATGATCAGAAGAGAATGATCCAGTTATTATTCAGTTGATTATACCTAAACCGGTGCCCCCTTCTGTTTACCTGCATCAACTTTTGGGCCACTCATTCTTCTTCAGGATTCTCCTACCCTGGCCATTTTTCCTCTGCCAAGGGTAATTAATTCTTTAAAAAGAAGGTGGTACATTTTATGAAGATAACGCTCCTGCTTCGTCTCAGTGGTTTGGGGTTTTATTTCGTGGTACTGAGCCCAATGATTTGTATTTTGTCTGCTTTGTGGAAATATGAGCATATATTCAGTGATTTATCACCTTCAGATCTCTTATTCACAGTTGAGCAACTGTCTTCAAATTTGTTCTTCTGTTTCCGAATGCTCCTTCCACAGAAACAAACATTTCTTTTCATCAATTAACCAACCTTGTAAGTTTTCCTTTCATAAAATTTAAACTAAACTTTTTAGGCTGTTAAGCATGACACTCTTCTTGTACCTGTCTTCTTCCCTCTACTGTCATAACTCCTCTCAGTACCAATTTCTAATACTACCCTCAGTAAGCCATATGCAGCATATGCCCCGCTCACATCCTCTCTTCATTTATTACTATCTGCTCCTCGTGATGCCACTTTAAATCATTCATGCTCTCTTCCTACCTCCTAAAACTGCTCATCTTTCCTCAAGTCTTCAAGACAGATGGCTTACATGCTACTTGAGCCCGCCTTTGATGTTGTGCCTATGAAGCAGATCATTACATGCTGCCAAAATGATCAAATGCCTCTGACACGTATCATCTAACTGGGCGCGGTCAGATCCTGAGGGCCACTTTTCAATATTGAACTTACACCCACTCACACATCATACGTGATTTGCCTTAACCACCCAAGGTTGAGTACAAGTGTGTGTGTGTGTGTGTGTGTGTGTGTGTGTGTGTTTGTGTTTTGTGCATCTCCTACTATACTGTATGCGTACATGTATGTTGCTTCTATAATAGATCCTGCCTAGCAGCCTCCTCAAGCAAATACTCCCTTCTCATATTTTGAGTTTGACTGTCTTCCAGTAAATTCAATTCACCTTAAATATGAAATAACCTTGTTGATCAAAACATTCAGGTTCAGATTACATGTTTTCTGTGAGGGCTCTATCCCTGATCTGGGGCTATCAGTGGCCTAAATGAGGAAAAGCACACCCCCCCCAAAAAATGAGTGGAGGAGGAAAAAGTGGGCAAGAAAGAAGAGCAAGGATAACAGACAAAATGAGACTCAAAGAGAAGGTAGAGGGATGAAAGAAGCAGCAGTGTGCATTTGTTAAAGGAGGAGGATAGTGCATTGAGCATGCCCTCAGAGGTAAATACTGTGGTGAGGCAAAAACAAAGAGCAACTGAAAATGGTTTCCGCTGTTATATCACAGGGAGATTAAAGATAAATCGTGCTATATATAGTCTGTAATCTGCAGGAGGGTACAACCAACTAGAGGAGCCAGAGTCAAATGCCACAGTAGAAATACAGCTGAGTAAAACTGTGGGGGGAAAAAAGTTGGATGGGTATGATGGGTAGTCAGATTTGCTTTACAGAAATATCATGCCAGAGTTTGCTTAAAATCTTAACTTTGCCCAAAGGGGTTCTTGCTGTTGACATGTATTTTCTGTACTGAGCAGCTTTTGGTAAAACTAAAAAAGACACGTTAAATCAGAAATGTCCTTTTCACACAACATGGTTAAAAGATTAGACACGAGACAGCTCCAACAAATGTGAGATATTCATGAAAGTTGAGCAAGGGATCTGAGATGACGAGAGGGGATCAGTGTGAGCAATGGAAATGTTTGTGAAAGACAGCCCAACATAAGCCTTAACTCCACTTGAGTGGTACCTACACACATTGGACCATAGACATCAAAGAAAATTCCGAGCAGTTAGATGCGAAGAGGAATGAAATTAGATTTACTACAGCGCTGCCAGTGTGGGTGTTCATTGGTTCAGCTTATTTCATAGTTATCACCCAAATGTCTGAAAAAAGGGACATTTTCACTCATCACCCTGGAGGAGATGAGTCTGGCTTAGCTGAAAAGGAAGCAAGGAGGGTGACTCAAAAGGCAGGAGAGGAAGAAAAACATGTCATGACAGAAATGAAGATGGCTGCCAAGTGTGTTCTTTAATAGAAAAAACTGAGGTGAGGAAAGAGAAATGGAAACATGACATTGTTGAAGTACAGAAAGGAGAAGGAGAAAGTTATTGTGATAAGAGGAAGTGGGAACTGGATCTGGTGTTGGAAAGATGGAAAGAAAGAGGTTAAAGACTTGTAGACAGAAGAAGAAAGGAGAGAAGAAGAAATGGTCGATAGAAGTGTACGATTGCCTTTTCCATCTTTGAGATTTGCAGGGCCTATTTGAGGGTCACTGGAGACACACACACACACACACACACACACACACACAGTCCAGAATCGATCCGAGTGCTCATTTTCAGTCTAAAGGATATTCTCAGATTTGGCATGGTGGTGAAAATTCATTTGTTGCTTCAGTACATGAATGACTTCATTTTCGCTTTGCCTTGCCACCCACTGTGGACAAAGAAAAATACCAACAAAGCCTATTACACATTTGTCCGGTGTACGGACGGGTGGGTCTTGTGGAATGTTTCCCTCTTTTAGTCTCTGTCCCTTCAGTGTCTGTGTATTTGTGTGTGTGTGGGCACGCACCAATTCGTGCCTGCTAAATATCATTGGGATTAGCACCGGGGGCTTAATTAAAAAGCAATTACCTTTGGTCGCTGTGGGCGCTTGGCGGAGAGTAGTTCGACTAATCTGGTGAATGGTGTGAGGGACCCTTGGCGTACAACACACACACAAACAGACACACAAATTGTGCAATTGTCTGCAGAATTAAAGGAGGATTAAAACAATTGTTAATTAGTGAAGTGGGGTGGAGGCTAGGAAGGGTAGAGGCAGATGCACTGCCCCTCCCCTCTGCCTCTCATAGCCTCCGTGTGTTTATTTATGAGGTTAAAGGGGCAAATGATATACCCAGAACCCAATTCATTTACCGTGATGGACTTGTAAGCGTGCAGTCTCTCTCTTTCTCTTTGTCGGTCTCCCTCTCTCTAAAATCCTAAAATAGTTTAGCACAGTTAGCGCCAGAGCTAATCTTTTAATTTTAAAGCTCCAATTAGATGATGCTAATGACACTAATTAGATCATCTCTGTGAGACTCACAGCGAAGTGCCCTTGAAAAACCCAGTATGCTTGAGACAACAGAGGGGAATCTGCCAAAATGTGTGTGTATGTGTGTGTGTCATCTCTTTTACTGTAACGCAGACAGAGCTCCCTGAATATAAAAGATGTTCAGTGTACACTTGTAAAACTGAAGATTTATGTATGAGGGTTTTGAGAATTTGGCCTTAACTCAAGTTTGGGTAAAGATTTTGGTGATCTGTGTTGTTGAAGCTCAAGTATAAGAAATGTAGTCACTTATCTGTTAATGTGTGTGTGTTCCTCTGTGTTTGTAAGGACTCATGGTAATAGTCAAAACAAGGGAGGCCTCCAAGTTCAGATCAGTTTTGTTGGGTCTTCACTGCAGGTTTAAGGTTATTTCTGGGTTCAGGGCCACATTTAACATACAGATGAAGTTTAGGGTTAATTCAACGGATTGTGGTTAGAAAAACTGAATTTGAGTATGAATGATGGTTTTGGTCCTCACAAATACAGAGCTACAAATAGTGTGAGTGTGTACTCTGTGTTTGCCCTCAGGTTCGTCGATTTGTGG
>BRZM01001001.1:102509-129039 GCA_033238685.1 Lates japonicus | reverse complement strand
CCTCCTGAATTTTATGTGCTTGTTTGGATTGTGAGTACATCAGCCTCTAGTAAAAAGCAAGTCATACTACAGTATGCACAAGCAGAGAGACCACTAATGAGCTCCCTCGTGGGAAAATGCCATGCATTTCAGCAGCCAATTAAATCAACACACACACATGACATCCACTTTTACACCCACACATGACTCCACTTTGTATGTTTGTGCATGTGCTCCCCTTTGTGTGTCTATCAGATGACATTACCATGGTAATCTGCCCTGGGATCGGTAACCATAGTGAGAAGAACTACATTCGGACCTTTGTGGATCACTCCCAGCGGCAGGGTTACCGCTGTGCCGTCCTCAACCACCTGGGTGCCCTGCCCAACATGGAGCTCACCTCCCCGCGCATGTTCACCTACGGTAAAGAGGGAATACCACATGATGGTTGGTGACTCAGAAATAAAGAAACGATCGTTCCCTTTAGCTGGGAAGTTACCTTCATTGTGTTTTTGATGGTGGTTCTTTAAATTGATGCTGCCTAGTTACACCCAAAGCTTGACCCAAAGAGCTACAGATGAGTAAAAGCACTTTAAAAAGGTGTGTTTTTAGCTGACGTTTAAAATAGTTTAGGTGCACAGTCACCTTTGGTTGAAAGATTAGACGCCAGAACTGTGAGAAGTGTTCGCCCTTATACATATGGGCTCAGCAGGTCAGAGGTGGCCTATAGCTTGAAGATGAATAAGTTAATGTTTTGCATGTGATTAGTAGAGTTCCAGTTAAAACTCTAGCAGCAGTATTTGGTAGTGCAGAATATGAAGGGTTACTGTCGTCCAGACAGGATGAGATAATGAATGAATAACCATGAGAGATGCCTGTTAGACTGAGCAACCCCTTGTACTTGTTTTAGGTCAGTTTTTAATTGAAGAGTGATCCCAAATTAGTAGATGGCTTGGAGCTGCTGGGTGGGGCAAATATAATTATCTTATTCTCATTAAGCTGGAGAAAGTTACAAACCATCCAACACTTTATGTCTTCAGCGCAGTCTTTTAGATCACCTAAACTACAAGAATCAGTAGGATTTACAGGAAGATCCTGTGAGGTTGGAGTGTTTGGCAGCTCAAATCTCACTCCTGAGAAACAAAATTAGCAGAAGCAAAACAAAGCAAGACAAAATGAAAAAAAAAAAACAGAGAGAGAGTTCAGCTCACAGACACAAAGTGCTGCAACACAGACACAAAGAGAGAAAAGCTAATGGTCATGTTACAGGACTTGTGTAGAGAAAATGACTGGGGGAAGTTTAGAAGATCCTTATTGTGAGGGAGCGGCAGTAATGATTAAATTAATTGTCTCTCTTATCTAATGTCATACTCAGGTATTTATCATTACTACTCAGTTATAAAAGTGTCTGTCTTTCACTCAGGTTGTACCTGGGAGTATGCAGCCATGGTGGGATACATCAAATGGGCCTTCCCCCAGACACTGCTGGTGGTTGTGGGCTTCAGTCTTGGTGGAAACATCGTCTGTAAGTTCCTGGGTGAGAACCGATCGAACCAGGACCGAGTGCTGTGCTGTGTCAGCGTCTGTCAGGGGTACAGCGCCCTCAGGTTGGTAGCCTGAAGGAAAAACCAATGAACAAAACCAGGACTGGATATGATTGAAAATGTATAGATAAGGTGCAGTATCTTAAAGTTGCCAGGTGTTTTTCTTCCATAGTGCAGTTCTTTGTTTGCATTTAAGCGTTTGTTTGTTCAGGGCTCAGGAAACATTCCTTCAGTGGGACCAGTGCCGGAGGCTCTACAACTTTGTGTTGGCGGACAACATGAAGAAACTCATCCTGTCACACAGGTAAAACAGTTAAAGATGGTGTTCAGTCCATCAAGTTTACGACAGTGTCATTCCACAAACAGCTGCTACAGAAGCCAAGAAGGGCTGATTGAGAGAGACTGAGAATCTCTGCAGACTAAATTCCAAACATAAACTTTGACTTCCTGCTCTGACTTCCTGTGTGTGTGTGTCTGTCAGAAAGCAACTAAATCCTTTCTTTTAGATGTATTGAGTTGCTACAGTACATTAACATTCACAAAAAGCAGTATTTTCCTGACCTCCAACATCTGTCTGTAGTTATTCTTACTCAGCCAAGTGCTGAAAAATTAGGGTAATGGTTTTAAGACTGCATTCTATTAGATTTGGTGAGTGCGCTCCATTGTTAAAAGGGTCAGGTGGGTGTTAGGGATTGCCAGCCACACAAAGATTTAGCCACCTGTCCTGATTTCTCTGAATACCTTTATTGTTGTGTTGAACAGGAGCAGTTTGCTGGGCATGAGCTCCAGCAACATTGGAGACGCAGACCTGAGCAGGCTGTATGCAGCTACATCTCTGATGCAGATCGATGACAGCATCATGAGGTGAAATCCTCGTGGATTTAGATTTTAATTGGGCTGCAAATGGCTATTCCAAACTCTTAAAGATTATCTCTGACACTGACGTAATCACACGATTTGTGCTGCAGGAAATTCCACGGCTACAGCTCCTTGAAGGAGTACTACGAGAAGGAGAGCTGCGTGCACTACATCCACAAGGTAAATGACAAGTGTGTAGATGTTTACAGCTGTAACCTTGATGGATATAATGTTTAGTTCGATTCAGTTTGATCTACTGCTAATTTTACTTATGCTTTTATCACCTCTGACATGCCTTCAGTTACTACTGTTCCTACGTCTGTCTTACCAGTACCACAGTTACAGCTACTACTACTTTTTCTACAGTTTCTGCTGCTGCGTATGCTACTAAACTTCTGCATCTTTCATCAGGACTCTGCTACTGTCCTACTATTAACCTTCTTTGCATTGTTAGAACTACTAATGGTGCTGCTCTTACTACAGTTACCACAACTGCTTCTACTATTACTACCAACTGCTGCGCCTCCTGGGAGGTGATTACCTTAGCCTCGCATAGACTGGAACAGGAAGGAAGCTTGTCTGTCTCTGTCCAAAACAAAACAAAACAAACAAAAAAACAAAACAAAACAAACAAAAAAACATACCAGCACCTCTAACTCTAGTTAACACAGCGTATCTTGTGTTTGATCATAACACAAAAAGAAATAAGATAACAGAGTTTATGCTTTTACAGGAAGTTATGTCATGTAGCTGTTCTCAGAACAGCACCTCTACACTGTTTTTGCTGGTTGCCTGGCAATGTTACTACTCGTACCACCAACATTACTGTTACTGAGAAATGTTATGTAGTGATCTTCAGAGGAATGGGGAAACATGTTTTCTTTTACTTTAAACAGAGCCAGGCTGGCTGTTTGCTTCTCTTTCCACTTTTTATGCCAAGCTAAGCTAATCACCTTCCAGTTGTAGCTATGCACCATAAGAGATATGATATCAGTTTTCACATTTAACACTCAGAAAGAAAGTGAATAAGCATAATTCCCACATTGTCAAACTATTCATGTGAATGAGTGAATTAAATATTTCAAAATTCTACTTTTGCTACTGCTGAAGTTATCTGGTCTACTACTGAGACTACTATTGCTGCTTCTACTGCTGACACCACTACTGCTGCTTTTGCTTCTACAACTTCTTCACTGACTAATCCACTACTGAAACATCTACTAATCCTATACTGCTGCAGTAACAGTGTGTGTCCAGGCCTTACAAAGTCCTTTATAAACAAACTGTTGTGTCTTGTCCAGGTCACTGTGCCTCTCCTCCTGGTAAACTCCTCAGACGACCCGCTAGTTCATCAGTCACTACTGGCTATTCCACGCACACTCTCAGGTTTGTGGTTATCAACAGGAGTCATTCTTCAGTGGCCATTATTGGTATTTAATTAGAAGTATATGGGGTGTTATGTCATATTGCTATGATACATTGCACTGGTCATAATGTAAAGAGATTCATCATGTGGTTTGGGCTACAATTGGACTACATCGGAAAGTATTTTGGTAGAAAACCCTTCATCATGGGTCTTGTGATAAAGTGACAAAGAATCTTAAACAACTTTTCAAAACATCTGCCTCAGTGAACCAGTCAGAAAATAGGTCAGCATATAATAAGAATGTAGTTAAATATACTGTTGCTATGCAGTTATGTTTTGTTTCCTAGAGAGCGATGACCACAACAGTAAAACATTGTCCTCACAGTGATATAAACTCAGACCAGTGTGGAGTGAAAGAACCCGTTGTCCTTCCTCTGGAGCTGGACGCTGGAGCCAGAGTCTTAAGTGTTGATAAAGTCTTGTCGGAGCTATCTACTCAGCGCCACCCAGCCCAGACAGTCTTGTTGAATTTTTCAGGGCCATGTGATCTGCCTGGGCTGTTGGATTATATATTTAGAGCTGTGTGTGTGCCAGTGTGTTGCCACAGCCTGCTGCCTTGTCTTGCCTCAGTAGGTCACATGCACTGGCCCCTGTGTGAGTAATGACTCAGACTTTGACAAGTGAAATACTAAACCTGCCCTCTACTTCAAGGAAACATGCATACTCAGAATTTTAGAGTTCTTTTAAATGTTTGTTTTGTTACTCACTGACGTGTAATCTTAAGTCTCAACTTTATGATTTGTTGATTAAAGTTTATTTTAAGGGTTTTTCTCAGGATCAGAATCATCCTTAGTAGTGATGATGGTTTGGCACGCTTTCTGGTGTGTGTGCACCTACAAAAAATAGGTAGGAGAGTAGGTGTGTGGGTGGTGTAGAATAACATGAAAGGGAAAGGAGGATGGCACATATCTGTGCGGAAGCCGAGTGTCTTGACCGCTGACCACACAGTCAGTCAGAGCTATTTTAATGATATCCCCTCTTTCTAAGTAGGAGAGTTTAATTATTTACCCTCACACCAACATGATCGGGGCTCCTTTAATTACCAAATGGGTGGAGATGCTTATCAAGGAAACCAGAGTGACACAATAAAGTGCAAATAGTTACAACCTCTGACAGCTCTTAGCATGGCAATCATGAAAAAGGAATCAACTGTGTCATTAAGAATTAGCACTCAGTTTGAAGCTCTCTGCAGCTTTTAGATCATTGCACTGGTTCTCTTTCTGCACATAGATTTGGTATTGTACTGTTGACATTTTGTCAGGAGTCGGGGGAACCAAACCTGATCCACCAGGAGAGTAAATATTGGACTTACTGGATGCTAATGTTGCTCAGTATCTGCTGGATGTGCAACTAAGTAGTTGTTTGCTAACATGTTAGCAACTGCAACTTGATAATCCAGTAGTACAGGCTGTGTTTCTTTGAGGGGTGATATGACCATTTCTGCCTTCTGGTGATCAAAAAACACTTAATGAAGCTTTATAGCAGCAATGAATAATAATTAATGATAGCAATGCATCAAATGAGTGACAAACCCACAGATAATTATCACCTTACTCTATAGCTCCCCTCAGCTTTACAGGTAGGTTAGAAAATCTTCCAGCTGCTTGTTTTTGATTCCCAGCCCACAGCTTTCTGTTTTGGTTCTCTGTCAATAATCTCACCAGGGTTATTTTCATTCACAACAGGCAGCTGTTTTTTTTAATGAAAAACCTCTATCAAGGCTCAGCACCAGACAGCACAGACCAAGTTAACGTTTAGCTGCTAAACATAGTGGAGCATTTAGCAGATAAAAAGCCAGATATTTATAAAATAGAATCAAAATGGTGGTGAATAATGGATTCACATTACTCCAAATAAATGCTTATGTTGTGCTTCATCTTGCACTTACTTAACATGTTTCTGCTGCTTCCAAGTGATCAAAAAATTAGTTATTGCATGTTTAAATAAGCTCCTTGAGAAACAGTTTGTTAAAGATGTTTGTGTCAGGAGCTGTACACTTAATTAAAATGATTTGTTTGTCTGGGGGCTGATGGATCTCGTTGGTGAAGTGAAACATGACACATATGAAGTAATGATGATGACTCACTGAGGATTGGTTCATGACATCAGTAGTTTAAACAGCTGTTACACAGAAAACTCAAAACTTTTCCTGTGACAAACACTGTACTAATACTATGTATCACAAGTTTCAAAGGATGAATGGGCTGGTACTAAATAATACCACACTTAAAGAGGAAATACTACTGAGGAAAAAAGGAGTGAATCATCTTACCTCTCCCTCTATCTGTCGTCCTCTCCAGAAAAGATGCCCAATGTGATATTTGTCCTGACCCAACATGGAGGCCATCTGGGATTCTTTGAGGGAGCCGTGCTGTTCCCTCAGCCCCTCACCTGGATGGACAAGGTCATAGTCGAGTACACTGACGCCATCTGCCACTGGGAGAAGACCAGGCCAGGCTGTCAGAGGAGAGGCCAACAGGACATGAACTCCTGCCTGCAGAACACAAGGGTAACACTCAGTGGGTAACACATACTGGACATGTCTGACAGACAAAACCATAGACCAAAACCATGAAAGACGCACAGACACATGCTCAGCCCTTTGTATTTGCTCTATTTTACTTTGGTACTAATGGCCTTACAGTTAACTAAGTCATTCTGGGAAATGTAGGAAACCACTAGATGGATAAGACAAAGCAGGATGATTGGAAGTGGGTAAAACAAACTAGAAATCAAAACTTACAGATCCAGTAAAACCCTTGAGAGTAACATGACCCCTTGCTGAACTGCTCCTTCCTCTTTTGTTCTTAGTTAACCTCCAGTGAAATAATAGGTCGCCCTCTGCTGGTTTTTGGCAGGTGTTGGATCTTGACTGGACAGGGTGAAGTAGTTGGCAAGGAGGTGTGACCTTTGACCTCTGTGTAGAGAGACCAAAAAACGGGTTACTATTGAAAACTTGCACACAAATTAGGCCGCTAATCTAACTGATATCATTGAGACAACTGGAAAATTAAGTGTGAAGGACCCATTGTTTTTGGCAACCAGTCTGAAGCCTTAATATACTGATGCCCCACATCAGGTTATTTAACTTGTAAAGTCCTGGATCAGATTTAAGTGCCTTGATATCAGTGTGAGTCTGCAACAGATTTGAGTTTTGGCTTCTGATGAATCATTGAGCTGCCTCTGATGAACAGCAGTATGACATGATTCATGGTTTACAGTGGTGAGTTCCAGCTCAGCATAACATCTGTTGTGTTAAAACTGTGTTAAAAGTCGTATTCATTTTAACTGTCCTTTGATATGATGTTGTTTATTTCCACTGAGAGAACTCTGCTGTTTTATTGCAGGAAATTTATGTTAAATAGCATCTGGTTTGGTTTATTTATACATAGTGAGACTGCATTTTGCTCATTTTGACACCAGTTTTTCACTTCTAATTTTCATTGGGTGCAGTGGGCCATCAAGCTGCACTCTTGCTGCTGACCTTCAAAATAAAAGAATCAGGTCACGTCAGGTTTAGAAGTTACAAAAACTCGTCTTAGTTTTTATTTAACAATGCTTTTCTAACAGTCGATTCTTTGTTGTTGAACTAAAACCAGCTTTAACATTGAACTCCAGCATCTCCAGATCAACTTGTCTCATTCCATAAGTTGCCCTGCAAAACTCAAAAACTAGTAGATAACAGCAGCTATCACAACAATGCCTCCTGCCATTGGATGATTGAAAGAGATTTCCTAAATGCTGCTGTTTACATGGGTTATTATTATCACAGTAAATGTCCTTTGACATGTTTACAAACCAGGGCAGGAGATTCTCTAAAAATATACTGGACTGAAGGGCTGTTTAGTCTTTTTTAATGATCCTGCTGCATTTTGGCTACATACCTGTTAAAGGCACATGGCTTTGACTCAAACACAGAGGAGTCTCTTATTAGACAAAGGCTAATTGCTGAGTTTCATAAGTGACCACAGTTATTCTGGGTTTATTTTAAGCTGCTTATTGCTGCTCAGCAGGTGGGTGGAGTCTGCCACATAAAAATAAAGAAATAAATACAGTGAACGGAGGAGTAATGACGATGACAATGTTTCTTTCATGACAGCACAGTAAACTCTCCTCCGTGTCTCATGATACAGTATATTTCCATGAGAAATGTACTGATAAAGGTCTCAAACGCAGACACAGTAAGAGGTGAATTTTATCTGGAGGAATTCTTTTTGTTTTCTGTGGTGGCGTTTTCCATTTCCATTTTGAGAAATGCCTGTTTGATATTAATCAGTTTCCTGTGAGTAACATCCTGTCAGACACTGTGTATATGTTTAAATGCAGTGGACTCCACCTGAGCTCACATGTCTTATTATTAATCAAAATGTCAGCTATCAGATTTAACACAGCCTCAAGCTGAATCCCAGCTGCAACAGCACCACTGCTCCGCCTGTATGTGCAATATGTCCTGACTGTTGAAGATATGGACTGTTCTGCCTGCACTTTACTGTCCATACAGTTCATGTTGTACTGTATGAACAATATTGTATGTATCAGCTTGTGGGTGTAGCATTTGTAATCTAATCATAATGTGTTTTGTTCTCATGTGGTACACTGCATTGACTGATTGGACGAATTTGAACTCACCCATTAATAAACATTTTTCACAAACATTTACATCTGTTTATTTGAATCTGATCTATTTCCTTTTCTTTTAATTTGTGGATGAGGACAGAGACTACAAATTATATTTATATACAGTTTATTGTACATTTATTGACATTCTTATTGGTGCACCAGCTAGCACAATGGGTAAAACTTCATAATATTCATAATACTGAAGAACAATCTAAAAAACATGAGAGACAGGCACTTGTTGGAATATCAGCCTTGTACTTGAAGGAGAGTGGAAACCGAGAAATCTGGGGCGTGCAAGCTGTGTGGATGAACTATGGTCCAAACAAAGCACAATTTGACAGAGGAGAGAGAAAAAAAAATCTTAGTCTGTTGTTCAAATTGGTGATACTGGCTGTGTGACTTCACTGACCTCAATATGTTCATTTCCGCCCATTAACTTCAAGTTATGTGTATGTTACAGTAATATTGATTCCCCAAACCATGCCATTTAAGATGAAATATGACACAGCTATTAGCTTCCATTCATGTGAGGCTGGTATAAAATCAACCTGCAAAGAATTGAAATCTACTTACAACAGGTAATTCACCACCATGAACATTTGGTCTTCTTTATTTTTTGTTCAAAGTTACAGTGAAGCAGTTGTGAGCAAGTAATGTGTTGAAAACTCTTCCTTGTCGGTGACTTTCAGGAAGCTCTCAGTTCTCATGTTTGGTTTTGTTTGTGTGAGTGTGAGATAAAAGTACACACTATATTGGTGTGAAGTGAGATCAGTGGTTGCTTGGAGGGTAGGAAATTTCTTAATATGTTTTAGAGAGAAATCTGTACACGTACATGCATTCTGCAGCAATGGGTAGAGAACTGGCTTTGGTCCACAGCCCTAAAAATGGGGAACTATAAAATGTACATAGTGTAAGTGTAATTGAGTATAATTGCCTTGTTCCTGTTTGATTGTGCTTTGTCGGGTCCTCTGGTAAACAACATCTCTTAAACTTCTCACACACTCATGACTTTCATTCATAACTTCTTTTTCTACAACCACACAGTTAGATTGGGCTTTGAGTCTTCACAGTCTATGGGGGTTTGGAAATATATAATGACTTTTGCCTGTTTGGCAAAGGGAAGGAGGATGTTTAGTCGAACAGCTTGGCTGCTGTGGCCTTGCCGTCGTACTTGGAACCTTTTCCATCAAACTCAGATGGAAGGATGTCGGCGTCAAACTCCTTGTAGTAGTTTTCCAGCTCGTCCCCGTGGACAAACACCTACAGGGCAAGGACAGCAGCTGTTAGAGTCGTCTGAGACACTGCATTATTTGCTCATTTGCTAATTTCCCCAAGGGAGTCATCCCAAAGGGATCAATAAAGTCTGTCTAAGTCTAAGTCTAAAAATTTGCAAATTGCTGATCATAACAAAACACAACATTAATATCAACTTTGTGAAAGTAGTTACATGAAAGATTTTAATCCAGCACATTATTTACATGGAAATAAAAAAAACATATTTGTATTAAATCTGAATTAGAAAACCTAAATTCAGGTAATATATTCCTACTATTGTGTACTTTAACTATTGTAACCTTTTTGTTTCACATCTTCTTCTGACAAAACTTATTTTAAAAATAAGTGATACCTGATATCAGCATAGATACAACATCAGGAAGCCTTTGTATTTTATATAGTTAGTTACGGAAGTGCTGCACTGAAACTAGTTCTGACTCACTTTTGACTGTTTCCTCTATCATAACTGCATCTCATACAACTGAGAGAGGATGTAGGAAGAAGCAGCAGTAGTTGCAGTTGTATTATTATCATTGTTATTGAATCAGCTTCGTATAACTCACTCTCTCCAGCAGCTTGCTCTTCATGAGTGGTTTGACCACGTTGTAGGTGGTGGTGAAGTACCAGGGCTGGTGGATGAAGTGCACAGCTTTGAAACGGGCAGGGAATGAATCCTGGTGGAAAAGAGAAAGTCACAATTTGGAGATATACTGTACCTCGCCCTCAGTTAGAATGTATAATGTATGCATCTCTACCTCCCTCTAAAGCCTGTAGTAACAAACTACTCCAGGGCAAGAATTTGATTTCCCACCTGCAGCATGTCCACCATCTTCTTGAGCTCGGTGGGTTTGATTCCTGACGCCTGCTGCATGGTGAAGCCCTTGAAGTTCTCGATGATGCAGAACCCGTTGATCTGAGTCTCCTCGTTCTCCAGCAGCTTCTCCAGGATCACACAGTAGGCACGTAGGATCTGAACACACACAGACAGACATATGCCGTGTTGATCAGCTAAATTCGTTTTAACTGTTACAAGACAACCCCTTTCTTGTGCACAAGAAAATACTGTACCCAAAATAAGAAGGATACTGTTCTGGATTTGGGATCACCCATCACTTCTCACCTCATCGAAGGTGATCTCCTCATAGTCCCAGTTCTCGATGTTGAAAAGCAGAACCACGCGGCCGTACTTGTCTCTGCTCTGCAGGATGCCGGGGTAGCCGGCCTCGATGGTGCTGCGTACGGCCTCTGGGGTCAGATTCTCAAACAGCTCGGGGTACTCCTTCCTGAAGCGCACGTAGCCTGGATAGAGACGGAAGCAGATTCTAGGAATTTGGGCATCAAACACTGTGAAATGATAGAAGTCCCTCTAGCAGGTAAGAAGTAATTATTTTCATTTTAATTAATGACAATTTTATGTATTAATTCATTATATAAAAGCCAAATTTGAGTGTTTATCCTATGAATAAAAGGGTAAGTTGGGTTCCACTGTCTTCAGGCACTGATATGACTCATACAACTATTTAACCAGGCAGAATTTTAGTGTCTCATGACAAGGGGAAGGACAAATATGTGGAAACACAAGATCACTGTCAATTTTTGGCATGAAGATTTTCAGCTAAATATTAGCATTGGCATAAGCCTTCAAAAGCTTGTGTCATTTGATGTCTGTTTTCTTTGCAAATGATCTGATGTTGGAGAGTTATAATGCAGTGTCTGTCCCTTTTGTATGGCTGTCAATCATATTTACAATCTCTGACAAACCAGCTTGACAGATTTTGACAAAAAAAGTCATAATCATCTACTATTTACTGCTGCTTTCTCAATACTGGCAACATAATTACAGCATGTATGGACAGAGGAGGTTCTGTCAGTAAATCTGCCACTTTAATCTGTTAATTTTCCTGACGTACTCTTCATAAGCTCGAAGGCTCTGGGCACGTCGTACTTCCTGGCGCGGATGAAACGGACCAGCAAACTGTCTGGTTTCTCCCCGAAGGTGTCCTGAACCCCCTTAGCCAGATCATCACCTGCGTCTGCCTTTTCCTTGATGATTCCTCGCAGCTCCTTCACAGCAGACACCAGCTTCTCATCTGTCTCATTCAGCTCGTCCTTGGCCTGCAGGGGGAGCCAGACCAGACAGTTAGCTCACATTTTACAGTAGGTTATTCTACTAATCTGGATATTTGCATGACTACAGTGATAAAGGTGGAAGTTATCCCACATTAACAGGGGCAAAAAAAGTAGTAAGAAAGCAAGAACACTTGTGTACTATGGGCATGTTTGGGGCTTTGACCGTTCAATGTCCTGGTGTGTCTGAATCTGATGTGATATCTCTAAATGTACATTTGTCTGGGTACCTTCTGCCTGGTGTGATCTGGCAGGTTGGCACAGGGTCCAAACACTGGCCCGTGGTCCTTGACGGTGAGACGTTCCAGCTTGGCCCTGAGAGCCTGCTCCTCCTCCGACACCATACGGTAAGTTCCACTCTGAGGAAAGAGAAGATAGCGATGTTTGATTTAGAGTTTCAGTCACAAATCACAATGTTGCCTCACAGGTGCTTTGTCTGCGTATATCACCCTCTGACCCTAGACCTTCAAACTGGCTGGGAAAAAGGAAAGATTCCCCCCCAAAAAACCCTATAAACCCTCTGTCGAAGAAACCAAACTTCTCAAATATTTCATGTTGTCTAAACCAAAACAGTCATACAAGAAATTTACCTCAATTAAATTTGAGTCTAAAATGGGCAACGTTGTGATTTATATTAATTAATATCTTACTGAAGAAGAAAGACAACAAGTCTGTACATCAATTTTCAACACTTGAAGCTACAGACACATTTCAATAATCACCAAAAACTCAAGTGAGTCCTGGTGGTTAAGATCCAGATTCCTGCTGTTTTTTTGTACTGAGGTTAAAGTTAAGCAGCAGTGAATGACACAGTGCAGAAACCTGTGTCTGTACAGCTCTCTGTGGACTGGAAACTCACAGTATGCTGTTGCACTTTTGCCATTTTTAAAGTTGACATCTCATCATAGTAGGAAAAGGACAGGTGTAATTAATATCATTAATAATAGATGCGTTCCATTGAGCAGTGTCCAGGGCTTTAATAAGTGGCATGGCTGACTGACAATGGCACGGTGGCACACAAAACTGGAGCAGATCCTTCATTGCTTTTTCTGGCAAGATGTATATTGTGAAAAAGACCAATTACTGGTGTCACACCATCCACTGCCCTCCTGTCAGCATAGAGACAACCACACTTATTTGTATCTGCAGATCAACACTAAAGTTCCTACTGACTGTTTGTAAAGTTGTTTTGGTTAAAAGCTAAATGCCTCACTGTGTCTGTGTAATTCTCTCACAAGACTTGGTTGTGCCTGTGTGCAGTTTAAAACATGTCTAATCCACGTGGAACAATATGCCTGTCCACCAGTGTTGCAGGACCACAATGAATAGGCCTCAGTGTTTGGTTAATCTGCCTCACATGAGTCCAGTAAAGCCTGTAAATACATGGTGAGGACTACTAGCAGGCCTGAAGCAGGGATCAGAGATTAGCAGCTAAGGCTACTGTAGCTGTTGACGGCATCCATAACAATGAGCTTTGGTTTTGAGAAATGTTGAGCTGCAGCTGAGTCCTTATAGTTACAGGAAGATGAAAAGGTATTTGTCCCGGGGAACGTTTTTTATGACGGGATTGTGACTCAGTCCCTGCCCTTTGGCTCCTCAACACCACTGTTAGTTTTAAGACACTAGTGTAAAATATCGGTATTGATTAGTTGTCTTTGAACGAAATCTGATCAAAACAGTTTTAAATAAGTAGAGGTACAGATACTTACAACCACAGCCATGTCTTCTGCTCTTTAAATCAGCTTCGTACTATGTGGAAGAAAATGAAAGAGGTCCCAGTTAAAAAACAACAACAACAAAAAAAAAACAACTGACGCACTGTACTCGTCAGTAATGCCCTGTCATCCCACCCTCTCTCCATCACAGGATACCCTCATTCTGCTATATTTAGCAGTCACCCATTCCTGGTTGATTTAGCAGGAGACAGTCTTGTTTCATAATCAACAGGCTCACACTCGATAAATTCTGTTTAACCATATACTGTAAATTCATTGTTTTTGTGGAATCATTAAAATATATAGTCACTTCAGTACTGAAATAACCAATTAATCAAGTAGTCGGCAGCAAGAAAATTAATCTGCAACTATTTTGATGATCAGTTAATCATTTCTCAAGCAAACACACCCAACAGTACCTATTTCATCTTCTCATCTGTCAAGATATGTCCAGTAAACTGAATATCTTTGGGTTTTGGACTGTCGACGGTACACTGGGCTTTGAGAAAATATGACCATTTTCACCATACTAAACTAGACCAAACTATTAATCAGGATGTAATAGGGAGGTGACTCATTAATAAAAATAATCATCTGATGCAGCCCCAGCCTAATTAAAAACATCATAAGATGAAGTATTCAAATCCAACATTATTTTAAAAGGATATTCTCAAATGTCTTGGCATCAATTTACAAACATTTCCTCTCAATTGACATGTAATATTTGATATCTATGATAACTGTTATTGTGGTTTTGATATGCAGACAAACTGCTACATTTCCTCAGGCTGATTGTGAGTTAATCTGTCTCCTACATATTGAAATTTGCAGCCTCACTACTCCTGAAATGCCCTCAGTCAGGAGAGACTAAAACATGTCCTGCCTGTTATACTGTACCTGTGTTACAACTAAAGACCACTGCCATCAGATTTACATGCCACTGAGTAAAGGGGTTGAATGCAGAGATACAGCTGATTTCTGTAGCTCTGTAGTTAGTCCCATGGTACTGAGCAAGATTTTAACGTCAGTCCTCACTCAGCAGATTTAGCACTCAAACAGCACAAGATAGAGGAGAAAGGGGTAGGTCTCATGCCACTGTATATTACAACATACAGTAAGTGTCCCTGGTCAAAGTTGCTATTCAATAAGAGCTGTACAACATCTGAGGCAGAAAGTAGCACCTCAGCACTGGAGGCAGAGTCTTACCTGAGGCAGATGTGAAGTTGCTGGCGGGGAGTCACAGGGGTCTGTGTGGAGCGGAGTGGACGGGACCTATGATTTGTAGCGTCGGGATTAGTGGCGTCACACCAGATTACACCCAACAGATTTCGTTTTCCTTTCAATCAGCATAAAAGTGGCAGAGGGTGTGAAGAAGGGGGTGTGTGGGGGATGCAGTGGGGGGAGTGATGCTGACGGTTTTTGGCCAATGGTGGAGGTGCTCCCATGATGAAAGGCAGGGTCAGGGCACATTTCAGATGATGTAATGTTGAGCAGACACTTAAGGTAAGAGGTGGTTTTAGGAGGTGGAGGGATTTGATTACATTCCAAGGAGACTTGGGTGGAGTGAAAAGTGACCATTGTGACAGCTGATTCCCAGTTTGATTTCTGCCACGTGAACACACTCTGGGTGAGAGGAGAGATGGAGTCCATATTCAGATAGTCTGTTTCACATGTTCAGAGGTATGATGGTGGAAATCTGGTTCTGATGTTCTCATGTACCAGTAATATTTTCTTAAAGACAACAGGTGTAACTTCCTGGTAGTATATTCATTTTCATGAATTGAAAGCATCCCAGACATCTCTTGGAATAATTATATATATTCTGAAAGTACAGAAATAATAAAAACATGCCATAATAATGCCACATTTTAGACCATTTATAACAATCTTTGCATGAACTCTGACAGCTCACTGCAGTTTAAAAGATTAAGTGTAGTTAAGTTCTGCATAATTAAGTCTGATGCTGCCAGATTTTTGGCATCCACTCGCTGAACGGTCTCAAATTCAAGCTTACATTTCTACAAAGGAAAGACAATTAGAAGCAAGAGGAAAATACCACAGAGAAAGAAGCTATTCATCAGGCTGAATGTGTAACAGTTCTGTGCCTCATAAATCATCACATCTTTGCTTTAAAACTAGAAATCCTACACTGTGGCTGAGGAGGAAAGCTTGGTTTTCATAAGCCAGAAATATCTACATACACACACTCACACAATACCACAACTCCCACCTTCACGACAAGGATTTGGATTTAGACTTAGGTGCATTCATATCAGTAAACATGGACCCTAAAGTATCCACAATTCCCTGTGATCAGATTAGTTCACACACACACACACGCACACACTATATCTCAGCACACGAAACATAATGACACTGTGCACATGCCAGTCACCTTGATAGTTATTCTGTGGAGTGTATGAGTGTGTGTGGACTATGAGCATTAGGAGCTGAGAGTAATGTAAAGGCTTTTATATAATGTGATTCTTCATCACATCACCACACACACATGTGTACTCAGTCTTCACGTTCAATCAACCGAGTGAGGCTGAGTAAAAAATAAAAAATTCTAGATTAATCTCAGTTGAGCAACAGAGAGGTGAAAACAAATTAACAAAGAGCCACTGATGGTAAAACACAGCAGCACTGTAATCACTAGTATTTGTTGTGGTCAGTGAAATATTATTTTGATCATTTTTTCAGTTTTACCCCAAAAAACTTACTGCTTCATGTGTTGGAGAAGATTTTACAGCTCTTGTCTTATTTGTTGTAAAACAGTGGAAGAAACCCAGACTCATGAGGCCAACAGCAGGGGTGTAGACAGCACTACAGGGTCTCTACTGTTTCTATTCCATGTTGAAGACAAATATCTTGTGCCTCCACATTAACTTACTCATCATCTGCACAGTTTTACCGAAGGGCAAGTCCTGTGTTGGTAGGGCGTGTTGCTTAACATAACTGAGTATGATCCAAGACAGTAACTTGGACAAGTTATCATGGCAACGATGACCAAGGTAAACAGCAAAATATTAATCGTTAACATTACAGTATTCAGCGAGAGGAAATATGTGGTTGCATGTATGTGTTAAGGAATCTGTAAATCATAAAGTAAAATATTTTTCACCCACAACAAGAATTCCCCACCACCAGCTTTTTCACAATGAATGCTGCTGAAAAGTTTTCCTCTTTACTTGGTGTATTTAACCACATGTAGATCCTCATTGCACCAGCAACAGGTTGTTCTTTGTGTTGTGTTTGATGTTTGAAGATGTCCATTTTCCTCCTCTGACCCTTCGTCGCATACCGTGTCATCGACCACATCGCCTCCTGATGCAACGATGAAGGAGCAGGCAGCCAGTAATCTGTTAAATCAGGCCTGATTCGTTTCAAGGAAGTTACTTGGAGAACAAATTTTAGATGGATTGGGCAACAATGCTCCTTCTTTCTGTTCTCTCGCGCCTCTATAAGCCTGAGCTGTAGGCCAAGTCCAGGCTTTGGATGTGTGTGTTCGTTTATTCGAGTGAGAAACAAGACGCTGAAGACAAAGCCATTCATGGAGCAATGGAGCATAATAAATGTAGAGCCCGCAGCTCGCTACGCTGCATGGGCAAATTAAAGTCCTAGTATCATAATTCAGTATCAGGCCACATCTTTAGACCCACCCAACATAAAACAACCACATGAAGCTGTGCAGCATTTTCAGCTCAATGACCACATGGATCGTTATTTCAGTTGCTGGATTTAACTGCTCTGCAGCAGAAAATCTTTAACTCTTTTAACAAATGAAGTTTTTGTGTCGCCATATCTTCGCTGTAGTGACACGCAAACTCGTTTCTGCCAATTAAACTGCAGGCTCGGGTCAGCTCACCCTGA
Organism: Lates japonicus; assembly: GCA_033238685.1. Lineage (NCBI taxonomy): Eukaryota > Metazoa > Chordata > Actinopteri > Centropomidae > Lates > Lates japonicus. Next base: position 111,622 of record BRZM01001001.1, on the reverse strand, counting down.
CCGGTGGTGGATTTGTAACCTATTTGGACATGCCATTTGATGATTTCACAGGCTGATCCAGTGTTTGTGACAGACCCTGACTGGTCTGGACGATATCCCCAAACATTTCAACACCCACAGAGCCGCGGGTTTCATCCATTACCCTACCCTGCTGGTGAAGTTGCTGTTAATGCCGATCTGCTGCTTCCACCGCAATTAGCACAGATCACATTTATATTTAGATGATCATTGATCACACTGCAATAAGAAGAAGATGTCTCTTGACAAGAAAGAGAAATCAAATCACAGAGTTTTCATTTAAAGACACATTAAGATGCAATTTAGCTTATTTAAACTGTAGAACTGACACTTAAAAGCTATCACTTAGCCAAACATGACCTATTATATTATCACACGCACAATGAACAGGTGCTCATTAACACATTCAACAGATTGGGAGAATGATAAGCCAGTTCACCTGGTTTTTAGACGCTTTTCCTGTGATTGGAAATGGGTTCAAATGGGAACTTTTGTTGTAATCTCTCCTTAACTGGTAAACATCCAATTCTTTTCAAATTCACAGTCCGGGTTTATTACAGATTTTCCATGGCGATCCGTTAACAGATCAAGATAACCTTCCAGATCTGGACGAAACTCAGAGCCAGGTTGATATTATACAACTTCGTCAAAGTTTATAGTTCTCTGTATAACAACCTCAACTGATCCTATGTGTGTTGGTTTTCATAGTTGTCGATTTCACCACCGAAATCCGAAGTCAGGGGTTTATTTAACAAGATGCCATTTTATTAGGACGTTTAAGAGCAGTTTGCAGCGCGAGGTAATGAAACAATATTGTATTGAAATAATAATAAAAATACCCAAAATATTATTACATGGAGGTGAATTGCACTTCAGGTCCAAACTTGTCTTTATTTTAAATTTGGTGTTCTTCTTTGCCTTGTAGACAGTGAAAACATGTTAAGAGTTGCAGCCTCTGTTGTTGAAGCTTGTTTCCTCAGCAGTCATTACGTATCTTCACAGATGTGTCAGAACAGAACCATTTGAAAAACAACTAAAAACAAATGGCCTGTGGCCTTAGAGCTTGTGTCCTATTAACACACATTTTAACCTTTCAAGAGCGAGAATAAGCGAAAACGCCAAACTCAAAGTTGTAACATTTTAAAAGCACCAATTTTTCAATAATTATAAACATTATCAAGCTCCAGGAACAAACTCATCTTACCCTTATCAACTCAGCAAATATCACAGCAACTATATGTTGTTAGAAACACAAACCATGTTTAACATAAGCTTAAAAGTAATACAACAAGCAGCTTATTCAAACAATAAAGTTATTTTCCAAAGTGATACAGTTACTCTATAGTCAATGTGGGATAATTTTAGCTCCCCCGTGACTTCATCGCGACTGCATTGTCACATTATTTAGAGTTCTCGAATTGCTCTGATGACCAAGAATACCAAAATCTGGGTCTCAGTGGACTTTCTGAGGTGTTTCCACCGAATGTCTCATGAATACCTTCTCCTCATTGGCTGCCCAGTTGTGACATCATCTGGCCAGTACTGCCTGCATGTAGTGGTTTGAGGCGGTTGGCTCGTGGTGGAGCCGCCGTCGTCTCCTCAGCTTGTTCTGCAGCTCCTGCCCCACCGGCCTCCACCAGCTTGTAGAGGCTCCAGGGGCGCCTGAGCCGCCTCCACTGAACAGTGACCTCTTTCCCAACCTGGGCGAAAAAACACAGACAGGGTCAGTGTAGTATAATCAGGTACCAGATGTATTCAAGAATTTCAGTTATATGTACGTCATATTATTATCACCCTGACCGATGTTGGATTTTAATATATATTCGCTTTGATACTTTTAAATAAACAAGCTGATAGTATGCCTTGATTTTGTTTATTAAAGAGTTGTGACTTTAATATGTACCAACCAGTGCTTTTATTGTTAAAATAAACTTGTCATGCTCCCTGGTGGACAAACATCATGGCGAGACATCTTTAAACTGCATCAAATATTATTCTTGAAGTTTCATGCCATCGTTTTCCTATTATTTATCAGCTACATATTGTCATTGTGGTGGACAGAAATATCCACATCATGGCTTTTTAAGAAAATCGTAGAAAGTAAATTATTTTTAAAACATAGTTTTTAAAAGCAACACTTTTGGTCATGAAAGATTTCCACCTGACTCATCTGTGTTGAATAATAACAGCAAGAACAGTGACCTTGACTTTGTATTAGTTAAGATTTCAGGCACTTTTATTTCAACTCTTTAAATTCAACTTAAATTCAATCATTTCAAACACATACAGAAGGTGTTGCAAAAAATGTAAGCATGAAAGCGAATCTAAGCTCCTTTTAACAACGTTAGGACACAAAAACTGCTAAAAGACATTTTGTAGATGCCTTTGCAGTTTCAATAAAAACCCTAGTTATCACAACATGATATGAGATGTTGATATATATGATATACATATATATATATATATGATATATATAAGGATATATATATATATATCTATATATATATATATATTCATGCTACAACAAATAAACAACAAAAACCCCACATTTCCTGCCACTGTAGAAATAAATGTATGAAGACTGAAGAGTGTCTGTGACACTCATTAGGTCCTCACACCTGTATCTTCCTGTTCAGCAACTTATTGGCCAAGATGATTTTGAGGAGTAAAGGCTATGGGGAAACCGCCAAATGCTGAGGAGACGGTCGCATCGGTGTCCCTGACCATGTGACATATGGATGAGGAATGTCCAGCTCAAAGTCGCAGATGAGGGCTCACCCACCACTTTGCCTCAAGTATACTGAGGATTCACAGAGAAGCCACGCAAGTGCAAAAGATGATAAACGTGGATAAGCTGCCTGTAATTACTGATCATCACCGAGTGTCAGTTGGCTTACTCAGTGTTGACAGCTTGACCGGGTTGACTGTTGTTCAAACCGCTTTGACCTATATATCATAGCCTTATATCGTTTTATAATGTACAGACAACACACAGTCAACATTTCGAGACACAAGGTATTGCTTTGTGCACTTTCAACCAAAAGTTGCTGCTGAAGTTGGCTGTTCAATAGGCTTGGCTGAGACGGAGGTATTTATAGTCACAGCCGACACTGATCTATTCATTGTATACTAAGAAATCAAAATGAGGACAGAGGATGACATGCTAAAGCTTTAAACTGGTCTCACCCTCCTCCCCTGGCCTGAACCATGGTGTATGCTAGGCAGATGATGCCTCCGGATGCCACCAGGGGTCCTGTAGTTCGTGACGGGCTGACGGATGTGAGTTTATTGCATACAGGACGCGCTCATGTAGTCCAGGATGCCGCAGCGGTCAATCTCGCTGTAGCGCCCACCAGGCCCCGTCCCCACCATCTCACAGTCCAACGCCACCACGGGACCGAGCACCCAGTTGAGGCACGGGTGAACTCCCGACCGCTGGTTGAGGATTAGAGGAGAAACCGCTGTCCACCTCCCCAGCGTGTCTCTGAGGGCTTGACTAAACTAGTGTGTTCAACACTCCTTTAGGCACACTCACAAGAAAGTTTGAAGTTTAGATGCATCAGTGTTGTTTTCAGAGTTCACACCGCTTTGACTTTCCCGTTTTATATCGCCCATTTCGCTTTTTTGACCAGTTTATTTGTATCCAGTGGCTCTGTTCTTCAATGCTGGTGATTACTATCTTGTGCCGGGCTTATTCCCAGCTCTGTCTTCTCCACAGGGTGTGAAGCATCATGGCTTTTGGCACAACAGCTCCATTGTGTTGCTGAGAAGTTCCCAGGAGGAGGTTTGTCTTTCTGACACTTCAAGCATCATCAATCAAGGAAATTGGCCTTTAAAGTCATTCTAAAGAAACAAAAAAACAAACAGATTATTTTAGAGTAGGTGATCACTATCCATTAAGTATCCAAGATCTTTTTGAGTCAGCACACTCTGAAAAAAGACAGCATTTAACCTTTTGTTCCTTGTAGGCTGTTGCCAATCCTTGGTGCTTATCTCACTGTGTGCTTGCAAATGAGAACAACAAAACAAAATAGTACTGTTTGTGAGACCAATATTTAATAATAAACCAATCACATTATACACGAGCTACAGAACGAAACTTCCCCATGCGCTCCATGCAAAATGGCTCACTGGTTTGAGAGGGTAGATTGACGGCAACACATTACAACCAAAGTAGCAGGTTAAAGGACTCTTAATAATAATAACAACTCACCAGAACTCACAGTTCAAAAGGTAATTATGAACGTTTGGGAAAAGTCAGAGTGGTTCTTATTCTATATTCTGCTTAAGATAAAGGTACCAGACCCGTTCAAAAATCAGACCGTTTAACGTTGCTTTCACCGTTCGCCAGGGATTTCTTTTTCCTTCACCGTACAGTTCGATCGGATGTTGGCTTTTTCCATCATTATTGGGGTCTCTAGCAGTGAATACAACATACACCTCAGCCGACAAGTTCATGAACATCTGACGGAGTATCTGCTTTTGAGAGGTTTTGTCGACAATAGTGATCAGTGACCACCGGATCAGCTATCGTTATTTCAGTTGACAATTCAGCAGGCGTGCTTGTTTGGTCAGCTGTGGCCACGCCCAAGATGGAACACTGGCCCCCAAGTGTTCAGAAAGTGGAACCGTGTTTGTGCGGTGTTCAACTTTGTCGGTAGTCAAGGCTGATTAAACTGCCAGATATTTCTCACCGGAGTCTGGCGTCCCGTCCAAAAAAAATAGCTAGTTTAAGAAAGCCACGTCAAACAAGGCACTAAAGACTATTTCTCAAAGCGAAAATATCATGTAAGGACACACACGAGATTAAAACAGCTTGTTAAGGAAGAAGCGAACAAAAGAGATTACAATAAAATGATTACAATAAAATGAAAATAAAAGGTGGAATACCAAATGTTACCTTCCGAACCAGCACGTGTACACCTGGATGACAGTTTCGTGCCAAGTCCACCTAAGCTCTCATCCCATTGGCTCTTCTTCGCTTGTTGCTTCACAGCAGGCGGCTAATACACAGCGGAACGCCACCACAGGCTCGCCAACGACATTGCCACAAGACCAAAAAAGAAAACACTAAAAGTTAAAGGAGCGTTTAAGTCACACGGTAACGAACAACAAAAGTTCAATATACAAAAATAATATTAACAATAATAATTAAAAAAAACCTTGTTAGTAACTGGCTTTAGTAAAATAAGTTACCACTGCAAAATGGCTTAAAACGAATGACAGATTATAGCTTTGTGTTAAAGACACCTGTTAACGGTTATGTTGTAGAAACAGTGACATCATGAGGAAACGTGATTGAAAAACTACAGAAACTAGACAATAGATTTCATATTAGCGAAAATCACTGCATCATTGTCATATGTTGTTTCCTACTGCTGTTATGATGGGACTAATCAATTTTTTGATGAGTTTTTGTTCATCCCAATTTGTGTAATTTTCATTAACTAAATTAATCCTCAGTTTTACTCAAGTCTTTGCATCCATTTGACCCAGTTGATTTCTTTTGAGGAACAAAAATACTTCACCCTGAAAAACTGAGTATTTACATTAGTCAGGAAACAATATCTAATATTTTAAACTTTTTAATATCTGAGGAATATCTATTTTTCCTTGTTTTATATCGCTAAATCAAATATATTTGAGTTTTATATTGTTATTGAACGTCGAAGAAATCCTGAAGCTGTCACCACACACAGATGGTTGAGGGCATGTGTCTCAATCAATGCGACGAATGCACTACAAATAAGGTGAAAATGTCACAATCTCATAAACATTATTGTAATTACTAAAATTGTGAATTACAGGAAAGTGTTTAACTGAGTAACCGGAAAGCAACCTTATCTGCCATGACATTCATGAATGAGATCACACAGTTCACTGCTTTGTGGGCCTTTTTGTTTTATGTATCCTTCCAAATGTACAAAACAAAGACATGTTACAAAACAAAAAAAAATTCACCATTACCATTATCCCCTCAGGACGACGACAACAACAAGAACCAAAGTTTAATAGATGACAGGAGACTGGTAAGTCAAAACCAAAGTGCATCAGCCGCCTGAGGTGTAGTAGACAGCATCAGGGGAATAAAAAATTCAATTCTTTTCAAAAAGCTGTCCCCTCTTTCCCAAAATTGTTTTGTTTTTAAACGGGCAGGCCCCCACCACCCTCTCCACCTTCCACCTGTTTTTCCCAGAGCAGCGGAGGACCTAAAGGAGGGCCGAAGCCTGACTTGGCTTCAGAGCATTCGGTAGTTCACTAAGAGAGTGAATATACTGTTTCTTCGCACAGATTTCCTGGGTCCTCCTCCTCCTCCCTCCTGTCATGGGGAAGGATGTTGAGTTCCTGTTTGGAGCTTTTTATAGCTTCCTTATCTTTACTATCCTTCTTCTTCTTCTTTCTTCTTGGTCTCCTCCTGCATCACCAAGGGGTTGGAGGCCTCTTCAGAAGAAGTCGTCACCCTCCCTGAACAAGAGCAGCGAGACGGACGATTAGTAGTGAGTGAGAGTGATGACATGACCTCACTCTCATGCTTGGCTGATGCTCAGGGTGACACTCACCGTATTTTTTGGGTTCATCTTACTCATCTGAAGCTGGGGAGAAGTAGATTGTGGGAAACCCAAAAAGAAAAGAATTGTTATTGTAATTTCATCATCAGACAGTCCTACTTCTCTTGTTACATGCAATACGTTCAACTTTTGAAAGGACTATGCAGAAAGTTTGAAGTTAATTATTTTTGTATTTTCATTCGTCATTGAAAATCTCAAGTCAGCACTGTTCGAGAAAATGGCTGTTCACTGAGCCTCTTTCTTCATCTTGGGGAAGAGGTAGTAGTCTGAGGGGCAAATCAGGTGACAGGCAGATGGACCAAAGTTCAACCATTCAGCAGATGTTCGCAACGATGGTCGGCGTCCATTTTCTCGTATCAGCCTGACTTGCAACAAACCATCGGTGTTTCCGTCCAGGCTCAGGAAGCATGACTCATGACCACCCGCTGACTTCATATGGAGATGGCACATCGCTACGTATATCTTTGGCAATGAGACAACGCTGGGGATCATCGGGCCAGCTTCAGGAGCAGAGGAGAGAAACTGTTAACGGTCTGTTTTGTCTGGTTAGCTAAAATGACCGACATATTAATCTTTTTGATAATCAATTAATAAATCTGAGTCATTTCATCACAAAGAATATCAAACATTTGGACCTACATAGCTTTCTCCAACTTTCATTTATTTTATTTTTTACATACAAAAACTCAAAAGATTAATCAGAAACACCAGGTTCTCTTCTAACTGTTCAATCAAAATATTTCGGTTTATTTAAACCTGGTCTCTCGCTGTTGTTATCCCACAGTATATCAGAATAGCAGCAGGTTAGGAGACCATTTCACCTTTCTCCCAGTTTCTTGTATCTGCTCCAGGTTTCACAGTGTCCTAAGACCATCGAGCACAGAACTCGACTCAGCACGTTTTTGCTGTCGTCATGACGATGGCATCAAAGTTCTCAGCCACCACAACCCGAAACAAACGGTAGATGTCAGCAAGTTTTATACTTACTACTAGTAGCTGTGAGGCTTTAATTAAGAAAGTACTTTTGAGTCATGAGTGATTGTGTTACATTTTACTAAACGCTCATTCAATATCTACAGGCACCTGACCCAGGACACGAAAGTTAAATGCTGTTAAACTGTGTCTAATGTTTGGAAGATATGCATGAAAAGATGTTACGCTTAACATACCAAAAAATACATCCAGTTCGTTGTATTATTATTTTATCATTACAATTATTGTCAGCTGTATAACATTACTTTTGGACTGCATGTTTTATTTTATCAATAAACTCATTTACCAACCCAAAATCACAGTCCATAACTTGTATTATAAAAGGGACTACTTGTTTACTCTAGTAGTAAGAGTTGATTTTTTATAGATTTATTGTATTTTAAACTCTGCAATAATTATTATACTTTTTACTTGTAATACTTTTATCAAAACAATCACCCACCCTGTCGGGATATTTCTAGCAAGTGTTCCTCTAGTATGCTGGAGAGAGTAAGACAGATGGGAATATAAGGGTATAAAGTCTCCTTCAAAACAAATTCTTGGCCAGTCTAAACCCGAGTTAACACCTGAGGCGGGGCGGTGAGCAACAACAACGAACAGACTGCAATGAAAGAATCAAGGATTTGTGTTTGCTTTTCTTATTCTTTACACTATTAATATCCATCAGTTTTAATAAATGAAGGCACCCTCAGAATAACTGAACAACACAAAAATCCTGTGCACCCAGCAGACATTAGTGAAATGTACACCTTACCTGAATGTTTCCATCTACCCTTCACAGGTCCGTCGTTGTTCTCTGGGATGGCTCTGATTTGAGGTACGCTCAACTTGCCATCAAAGTAGTCCCGTAGAAACGCCCAGAGCTTTTTCCATCACGACTGTTAAGAACAGACAATGAAATCATCGAGACCTGAGGAGCTTGGAAAAGAATACTGATCCAAAGTCCGAGTTTAGGCTTGTGTTTCATTAATCAGAATTCCCAAAAGGAGAAATTTGTCATTCCCTTGCTCCTTAGATATTCGTTCATCTGTTTATCCTGCTATGTGCTAGTGCTATCAATATCTAAGAATTTCTATAACCAGTAACAACTACATCAAACAACAATTGTAGAGAATCTGAGATTAGCAAATCTACTCAATGTATAAACAATAAAACAAAAATCTTGACCTCACGAGAACTCCTCAGTCATGACAGAGCCTGCCTCCCCTTGGCGCGATGGCCACCAGAGGCAACCTCCTGAGTCACCGTCCATGCCGCATTTCCCGATTAATATCGGTGGCTGAATGATGTTCTGTTGGTCACAGCGAAACCAGTTTACCTGGATCCAGGAAGCCTTTTTGCCACCTTTCATCACCCTGTAAAATGAGTGTGGTCTGTTTTAAAAGACGCATCTAAATCAATAAGTATTAGGATTACAAATATTTTAGCTCAAACTGAAAGAGTCAGGAGCAACTGCACTGGTGCAAGCTTGCACCACCTGTTCCTCCAGTAGTTGGAGCCCTTTGGGGTTTTGTCGTAGTCAACGTCATAATA
>BRZM01001001.1:79850-93638 GCA_033238685.1 Lates japonicus | reverse complement strand
GGAAGTTGATATTGTTGCATTTAAACAATGCCAGGTGCCCACGATAATTCATTCAAAACATTTCGATGTCATACTGCCAGAGCCATTAGCAATACACTTTGAAGCTGGAGCGATTGGATGAGCGGTCGTCAAGAAAATCCAACAGCAGACAAGACAGAGACTTCGTTATTTTGTAGGTTCATCAGCCGTCCTTCCTCTGTTATAGATCAACGTTTTTGCCTATTTGAACATCAGATCATCGAATCACCTTATTTGCGAACGAAAATTGGCGTCGATCGGTTGTGCCCCTTTACCATCTATCCGGCCAAAAGAGAAAGAATCAGCAGGCGAACACCGGAGTTTTGCGTGCCGCGACGGCAGCCGCTGGTGCCGCGCCCGCCAGCACCAACAAAGACCACTTGCCTGGCAGTCCCGCACCAGAGCACATTCATTCGGACCGCGAGACATGCGACACGGTGATGTGTCGTGAGCGCAGCCGTGCACGCAGTCACGCAGAGCGAGACTAGTAACCGAGAGAACAGAATATTGACCGTCTTCAATATCGATAGTGCCAGGTACTCTGATGCGTATCTTCCTGCCATTGCTATTTGCGTCAGCGCCGTCAAAGCAGCAGCTCTGCTCCAGACCGCTGCTTCCGCAATGTTGTCGCAGTTATAAAAACTCCCCTTGCGAACAGGCAGAAACCCGAGAACCTGCTCCGCTGCGGATGCCTGACCGGTCAAGCCGACAAGGTCGTCCGTGTCAAAATGCATCCTTGAGTCAGCAAGCCGACCAAGGCAACTCACTTGCCTGACCACCATCAACTCCGGTGCCAGGAGCAATTTTTTCCACCTGAGAACACTATTCACTGATCCGACCAGGCCTTGCCTCGATTAACGGCCCGCAGAGGGTAACAATAAACAATTAGCCGGTCTCGGCAGTTCGTTCTTCCGTCCTAATCGACCGTCTTCATGCGTTTAATCGTTCATTTTCACAAACGTAAAATCCGATAAAAGTCTGACTGTTCTACGGTCTCTCCCATCATTCTCCTCGAGAGGACAGCATGCATCAACATTTCTCTCACAGCGAGTCGCGTGAGGTGCAGTAATGCCCTCACATCGAGTTCAGCGGTCAAAATCATCAATAGCCCCTTCTGCCGTCGTGGTCATCCTCCACACCACCTCATCCTCCATCATCCGTTCAGGTTCACTGTTGTGCCTTCTTCCTGAGCCTCTCCCCTTCTTCCTTCTCATTTTTTCTCACCACATTTTCATGCCCACCCCTTCCCATTTGCTTGCTCATCCTCCCTCGATTTCAGCCTCACCCTCCTTCACGCCTTTTCGTGGTTCATCTCTGCCCCTGCTGCTCATTTTTCTTCACTCCTTCTCTTTATCCTTTCCTTCATTTTTCGCCATCCTTCCCGTTCAGCAGCCTGCACCCATCTCATTGTCTATTAAATCTTCTGGCTGGCGAGGTCAGCATGACAAAGCTTGCAGGAGCCCAGTGAGCGAGCACTTTGCACCCAATATCATGTGAAATTTGTTGTTCCCCAGATTTGCGTTGAATGTATCATCAGGTCATTGAGTCCGATCCTTCCTTCGAGAGCATTGTCGTTCAGCAACATTACCGAATCATATTTGAATGATATTGTTCATAACTGTTTCCAGTCTTCGCTTTTTAATACGTGCAAGAACAACAACGCCATGAATATTACAGCCAGCCCGATTAACGGTTGTCAATCGCATCTGTCATCTGCATTTAACTCAGCGCATTATATGCAGTCAGCCCCGAAAACGAGATCAGGGTCTGGTGACTTGTTCGATCGCGCAACGTACGAGACGCGAGCTATTCGCTGCGTTGCAGATAAAATCATTGACGATCGTCAGATTCGAGACGAGAACCGTTATTTGACCATCCAGATTATCATTTCGAGGTCTTCAACGAGATAAATGACTGGCATCTGAGCAGATTCGTCGATTGCCCACAACCGACTCGTTTAAACGATGTTCAGAAACGAAAGAAAAAACACGTCTTTCTCGCATCCGTCAAGAAAGCGTCAGCTTGCCTCCATTGGTCGCGATCGTTCCGGTGAGCCGCGATGTTTCATTCAACATACCTTATCGTCGTCCGTTTCTGTGGTGTCCGTTTCTGAATACGTTACAACAAACGATATCGCAAGCGATCTCATAAGACAGAGAATTTGCAGACTGCTCGACAAACGATGGAAGATCCGTCGACCCGCAGAAACCAGCACAACCCCGCGGCCGATGGTGCCAATTGGCCTCTTCATCACCAGCATCACATGGCCTCACACCATCGGGTCGATCCTCTGTCATCCCAGTCTCATAATACCAGGCTCAAACAACACTTCCGTATTGATTCGTCTGAAAAACGGACCAAATATTGACCTTCGTTCACGATCACCATATTTGAAAAGCAATATTGAAGTCAAGGCGTCAAAATTTGTCCGCTGCGTGGATAAAGAACAGCTCTGCGTCTCCAAAACCGGGTCGCTTCCCGTTCTCGGCAAGACCGTGTTCTTTTCAAGTCGCTCATTGGCTGGCGATGGGGAAGCGGCAGAGACGCGTCCGGATCACCACTGGTTCAGCGGCCTTCAGTAGCACAACGAGCCCTGATCTGGATCAACGAGAGGATCGACACCGTCGGTCCGCTGGACAGCGGAGCAACGATGAAGAGTCTCGAGAAACGTCTGCGAGGTTTGTGCATGCAGCAGCTGTTTCACGAGAAGAGCAGACCGAACTTTTACTGCTCTTTAAGATATCTCCTCACTTTCGATATGGGTGCCCTACCTTCCGGTGCGAGTCGGTGACGTCATGTCATGACCATTCGCATCATAACCAACCAGTTCACAGAGCACACACCGTGTGAGCCAGGCCAGCAGTTCGGTATTGCTGTGCCCGCTTTGGTCTACCGATTGCGACAGCATTTTTGCCGAGCATCGCACCGTAGCACACCATTCTGCCGGGAACATCAGACGTCTGCCGACGACCAGCCAGCGAATTAAAAACATCTTGTATGCCGCAGAACGACAAAAAGCTGTTCGCCCCTGCCCGCGAACAGCCCGTAGACAGAGGCCGTCCAAACATGGTTACGCAACATAAATTGCTTTATCCGCGGTCCCAGTCTCCTCATTAGTGCGCGACAAGCAGTGCAACACTGGCATGCAGTGTTGCACCGAGGGCGTGATGTCATCTCCGAACAGCAGTATTCAGTAAACATGTTAACGGTGATTTATTCAACATTGGCAGCAGCCAGGAAACAGTCTCTCAACAAGTTTGCTGACAATCACTTGAGCTTGTCAGCTCTGGATAGGCCGAACACATGAACAAGCTTCAGGTACGAACAGTACATTCATCAGTCCGCGCCAGCGTCAGCCAGACAGGAACACACTCATTGTGCTGATTCTCCCCTGGCGGTGGAGCGTCTGGATCCCAGGAGAGAGGCTGGTCTGGGCGTGGAACGAGAGGCCTGGTCACATCCCTCACCCGCCCCTCTAACCTGGGCACAGGGCTCAGGCCGGGTCCACGTCAACCGCCCCTGCTGATACAACAATAAGATTGAGAAGAGAAGCTAATTTTATGGTTTTGAGATTGCCAGACACTTTTGCTCTATTATTTGATACAAAGAGCAGAATAGTCAACAAAGATCTAACACTATCTCCACTGAAGAACAAGTCATTTCTATTACAACTGTTGTGTTACCTGCTCAGCAGGGGCAGTTTGACGTGACTCCCCGCCCTGAGCCCCGTGCCCAGGTTAGAGGGCAGGTGAGGATGTAACCAGCCTCGCTCCACATGAACTCAGCCTCTCTCCTGGATCAGACGCCCAATTAGGAGAATCAGTCACAACACAATGAGTGTGTGTTTCACTCATACAACAACTTTGACCTGGTACGTTTGATGGATGTGTACATACTGTCTGCATATTGCGGAAACTGTTCATAGCTGTTGTTTTATTTTTATCAGAGCTGACAAGTAAGAAATTGAGCTGTCAGTTTTAAATAAACTTTGCTGGGAGTGGACTGACACAAACACTCTGCCGGGCGTTGGAGAGCAATCACTCAACGAAGCAATTGAGGTGTACTGTTCAGAGTTGTTTACGCTTCAGTGTGCAACATCGCCATACCAGATGTTGCACTGCTTTGTCCTTTTGCACTTTCCTAATGGGAACTGGGACCTGGATAACACTTATATTTCTGCATGGCCATGTTTCACAGTGTGTTTTTGTGCCTGTCTACAGGCTTTATTTTCATGACAGGTAAAGATGCTTTTTATCGTTCTGCGAGCATGCACCATATGCTTTTAAGACTGTTTTAATTCCTCTTTGGCTGATTAAACTAACAGACGCCTGATGGCAGCAGAGAATGGATATGTTCACAAGAAGGTAGTCTCCAACTTAAAAATGCTGTGTCCACTATGATCCAGTACCTTGGTTAAAGCAGGCACAACTAATACCAGACTGCTGCAAAACAACCACACAGTGTATGTGCTTCTGTGCACATCAGACTGGTTGGTTGTAATTCTGAATAGTCCTTATTTATGTGTGACATCCTGATGCATCGGGAAGGTAGGGCACACATATCAAAGTGAGGAATCTTAAAACAAGTAAAAGTTCAGTCTACTCTTTCTCAGTAAACAACACACATACACAAACACACTCTTACTCTCCTTGAGGCCTCTGCAGAACCTGTCAAAGACTCTCTTCATGTTGCCTCCCTTCTCCATGGAGATGACTCTGGTGTGATCCTCCTCATTGATCCAGATCAGGAATGTCTTCTCGTTGTTGTGCCTGCACACAGAGAAATTACACTGAATTAGTGTATTGATCCCTGTTGGTCAAGGTTACTTGTCCTCTGCACTTTCCCCATCATAGCTATTAAGGAGCAGCAGAAAGACACAGTGTAACACCCGGGGCAGGAGTAATTTGAGACAAGGACACAGAGCTGTTCTTCCTTTCCTATCCACACCTTGTGGACAAGTTTTTTTAACCTTAGCAACAACTTCAATATGTTTACTTTTTCCAAATATAAATATATGGTAGTCGTAGACAGAGAATCAATATTTGAATCGTTTTTTTCCAGACTGAATCAATACAGAAGTGGTATTTTGGAAGCCTATTGTAAGGAAGTGTGTAGGATAAGTTAATAAGAGGAGATCAGTGATGGGTGTAAGGGAGCCATATGATACTGGTGAGTAGAGAGAAGGCCATTAACCATCAGCCACTGAGGATAATGCTTGTTTCTGCCGCAGGTCATTGGATCTTGTGTTTGTCAGAGCAGTCTGCAAGGCTACTCTGTGCTTATAAGTCCTTGCAATATGGTTTGATTTATGGCATATTTTAAGAAACGAGACACCTGACAAAGCAGACAGCAGAAAATAAAATATGTTAGATGAAAACCTCACAACTCACCAAGAACAGTCTGTCAATAATAGAGAAAACAAGCTGACACTTTCTGGCAAGGTGCAAGAAAGGCATGTTTTTCTTTGACATTTTCATTTCTAAACATAATTTAAACAAGTCAATTTGTGATGAAGTGTGAATCTATAGATGGTGATGCCAGTCGGTTTGTCTGTCCATTGAGCCTCCAGAATGAAATATCTCTGGATGGATTAAATGGCACAGACATTCACGATCTTCAGAATCCTAATGATAAAATCAATGATTTTTTATCTACTGCCCTTAGCAGGTAAAAAACTCACTTGTCTCATGCCTAAGCTCTTAAAACCTTTTTTTGATCAGACAAGTCCCACTGAGATTACAATCTCATTTTCAGGGGAAGCCTGACTGCATATAAATGCACTAAAGGTTAAATACAGATGACAAGATACGGTGAAAACAAATAACCACATTCAAATTAATTTCGCTGTAAATATTCATGGCATGCAATACATCAGTCGCGAAGATTTTGGTGACCCTCTGACCTTTGCACATGTGCAAAAGTAGGGCTAAAATTTCTAGTTATGAATAATATCATTCAAAGTCTGAGAAGCAAAGGACAGTAATATTTGCTGAACACATTAATGCTCCTCAGAGGAGAAGGATGGATTTCAATGACCTGATGACACATTCGAAGCACCGATCCCAGGGCAACTCTTAAAATTTCCCACATGATATTTAAGATTTTAAAGTGCACAAAGCCACTGGAAGCCACTACAGAAGCTTTTTGTCCATACTGACCTCCTTAATATTGTTAGAGAGATTTAATAAGGTAATGGATAGGTTGCGGAGGCAGCAGGTTGGGGAGGGATGTTGGACAAAGCGGACAGAAAGGAAATGAAGAGGAAGAGATAAAGAGAAAAAGGAGTAGAGAAAAAATAGAGCAGCAGAACAGGATACGTGAACCACAGGGAGAAAGAACATGAAGGAGGAGTGAAACAAAAAAAATCATATTTGAGAGGGAGAGATGATAAGCAAATGAGAAAGTGGAGCATGAAATATGGGTAGTGAGAAAAAATGAAAGGAAGGAAGGGGAGAGAGCCAGAGAGAGAGAAAGCTGCCAGTGAACCTGAAAGACGAGATGATGGAGGGATGAAGTGAAGGTGAATTATTAAGGAGAGGAGAGGTTGGCTGATACGACTGGCAGAGGGAGAGAGAAGGGAGGCTGGTGATTGATTTTGGCTCACTGAGACTCGATGCTGAGGGAGCATTGTCCGCATTACTAATACACCTCCACTGCGGCTCAGCAACAGGGGAAATGACATTACAGCTGCAACCATGCCAGGGAGGAAATTGATGGGAAAGTTCATAGAATGGCTGTAAAATTAAAGACTTTTCTCCAGATTTTTTACATTTGCTGAACACATGAAAATGAAACAATTAAGCACATAAAGATTGGTCCGATTTAGGACAGAAGGATGACTGCAGTTAACTAATTGTTTGTATTACCCTCTGCAGATTTGCATTAAGTGAGGAAGAGTTTCATACAAAACCTGGTGGATCTAATTGAATAGTAATTTCTCAAAATTAAGAGAAAAAAAATTGCTCCACAGCAGGTTGTGTTGAAGTCACGATTTAAATCAAACAAATGAGTTACCTTAAGATCAACACTGACTCAAAGTTCATTTTTATTTTAGTTGTGCTGTCAACCCGACCAGTCAAGGCTGTCCACCATGACCCAGGTTCTACTCAAGGTTTCTGCCTGTTATAAGGGAGTTTTGTGCTTTCTCACGGGGGAAAGTTGGGTCTCTGTAACTAATGTTGCAAATATGTGGTCTAGACCTGAAATAAAATTGGCCTGACTTTACTTGCTTTTTGACTTGTGCTTTGTGCAAATATGTGCTTAAGGAGAATACACACACATCTCAAAATTACCTGGCACATATCTGATGTGAATTGCTGAGTCTTTCACAATAATTCTGTTCCTATGGTTACTAAGTCTCACTCACACGTGGCTGCATGCACATGCATGCAAGCACACATCTCATGTCACGTATCTCTCCTTGTCAAATGAAGAATAGCTACTCTGTTGCGGGTTTGCTGCTTCTGATACCTAAGTAGTCTTCTGTGTTGAATTACTTTTGTGGTCGCAGCCTTCCTGTAGCTCTGCGTCACCCAGCACATAAAACTATCTCAGTGATTCACCCTACTGATTTCTTTCTCTTTTTTTGTGAATAAATAAATAAAAGGAGCACAACCATTTCTTTCAACATAATATATATTTTTCATTCACAAATAAAAGAGTAATTCAGAGTAACAGTCCGATATTCAAATAACTAAAAACATTGTCCTACTAATAGAGGAAGGACAACTAGTCCTAGACCTACAAATAAACAGAGAAATCTCTGTATTTAGATTTTCTTGACAACCGCTCATCCAATCAGCTTCAAACTTCAAAGGTGTATTGCTGAGGACCCGAGTAAGTACAGTACTGACTGTCAAGTGTTTTGGATATACAAAATCAAAACACAGAGATTCCTCCATTTATTTTAAAATGCACTTGCTGTTACAATGGTAAGCATGTTTACTTTTGACTTTGAGACATATTATCGCTCCCATTAGGCCACCAACAGGCACTGCACTAACAATATCAATGACGTGTGGTCCAACTTTTAAAATTTAATGAATAGATACTGTAGCAAGTCTTCAAAAATAGATAAGAAACACTTGAAGTCACTGTCTCTAAAAAAAAGACAGAAACAAGACTGAAGCCTTTATTTGTTATTTTGGATGCTGAACTGAACTAAAAAGCCAAATAAGGCTCTTAATTTGAAAAATATATCCAAGAATTCATATCCCAAAGTAATTCTGAAATGTTAAACTCCTGTTGTGCTCTTGCATTTATGCTGAATAACCAACAGAAACAACAGAAAGACTCTATACACATGATTTCTTCGTGCAGTAAACCTAGATCCTACTGTGCTTACTTGGTATTGAAATGCACAACTGCAAATAATATCACCCCGCCTTGTAGTAACTCAAACAGCAGTCAGAAACTTGTATCACCAGTTTGTTTCACTTACCAAATACCGCGGGCATCTGGCCAGTCACGAGCCATGCCTGCACATGTCAGGAGGGGTGACACAGGCTTGTCAAACAGGAAGTGGTCCTGTTGTAAATATAGAGAACCAACGTTTTTTTTTTTACACTCAATGTGCCAACAGTACGACTGAAATGGTGAAACGTTAGATTATTGTCACAAGGAGACAAAAACGAGGGTGTGATGCTTGAGAATTCAATAATCTCGTAAATCTTTCTCATTGTGGGTAGAGGGAAATGCCATGGCAGGCAAAGTGCCACACCCATTTCTGATTTCATGTGATGAGTTTTTCCGCTCCTTATTCTTTCTAACTGGTCCACTGACAGGCCATGTATAACCACTGCTGCTATTGTATTAAATCAACTGATTATAAAATATGTTGGTGCAATTTAGATCATTGACATGCTACATACACTGGACAGCAACAACATCAAAACCAGTTCAACCAGTAACTGGTTTTAATGTGGCTGATTGGTGTAGTTTGGGGAAATGAAAGAAAAATTGTTCTGGTGTCATATTTCACTAGGCTCTGGGGTCATGTAAGGTAAAATAGTGAGCAGTGAGATTTACTAAAGCATTACAAACCCTTCTTTTTCCCACAACAATTATGTTAGTGTTGTATGTTGTCAAAAGTGGTACCTCTTTGTGCATACAGCTACATCGCTGCATCACTCACATCAATGAGCTGCTGCTGCTCCTTTTCTGTCATCTGGGTGAGACTGTAGTATTTCCCCACCAGGTCGTCCTTCAGGCCAGCGAGGGCGTCCACCACCACCCTCTCCACTTCCCTGCGCTCTGCCCGGGTGCAGGCGGGGGGCAGGCTCAGCCCTCGGATACTGCGGCCTGTCCTCACCCTGGAGGACAGCACGTAACGCTCGTCAAATTGGCCCGACTGGATCTAAAACAAAGACAGGTACATACACATTATATAACTGCAGCATATCACCAGCCCACGGCACGTGAAACAGTCTTTCTGACAAGAAGAAGCTCTGTGTTATGAGTGTGGTTTTACCTTGCTGGCGTCCAGGTCGGTGGGGTGCTTCATTGTCTGGGGGTCGTAGCCGTTGCCTCTCTTTGATGACGGGGTCCAGCAGGTCTGCAAATACCTGAAATACAGTATATAAATACAAGACTTTTTATCCATTAATCACCTGTGTGCTACAATCTGGGCTAAATATGCAACATCTGACTTTATCCACATCCACAAATTTTGAAATCATTTACCATATGAGCTGTGTATTTACTTTCTGCTTTTGTATTTGCCAGTTTTTGTCACCTTTGTCTCATCAGTCAATTCGTTTTCTGTGTATATATATATATATACATATATATATCCTGGTCCCCCTCTCCCCCTTTTCAGCTGCTAGTTTGTCTTGGCACTAACAGTTCATCAAGCCAGTCTTTCCAGTTTCTGGTTGAATATTCTTTGTAACTGACTTTTTGTTTCTTCATGCCTGCTTTGTTTGCCACGCTGACTGACATCTTATGTATGATCTCCAGCTTTCTGGTGAAACGCTATTAATCAGACAGAGGCCTTCTCTTTTTACTTGGTTCACTGTTTTCCTCAAGGGCATCTCAGCAGGTCATTTACAGGGACTATGACTAAAAACTTATGACACTGCTTTATTAAAGTTTTTCTACAGGCTACATACATTATATCAAAGTTTAAACATCTCAAAGAGTAGGAGTCCCTGATGTTTTGTAGATATGGTATGTACCTGCATATCTGAAATACTAAACAGTCCGGTCAACTCTTTTTGCAGTGTGCGTTACCACTCCCTGAATTTCTGTCTTCTCACAATGGCTAACCAACCCAAGTGGAAAGAAACCCATGTTTAAACAGCAGGCAAGGGATGAATCATATTGTATTACATTGTGATACTGTAGGAGAAACACATCTTATATGTCTTATGTCTTGTAATGTACATCATGCATTTATGAGCAACCTTGGAGTCTTCAGAAAATGACACAATTATCAAGCTTTCATCCATTCAAATCCAACACTCACAGTGACTGGTTTTCTCGCTCCATACTTAATTTAAAACATACTACCACTGTAAGAAGTCCAAGATATTTTTGTGGCTAAATGAAGCAGGCAATTATAATGAAATGTAGTTAGATCCTCACTATAGATAGATTATTAAACATCCCAGAAGAGATGACTAGCCCAACTCTCCTCTCCTATGCTGTAATACCTCTCTAAACAGGACAGGGAGTGATTTACTAAATCCTTGGTTGCTGCATGCAAAAAAAAAAAAATCATTTCCTGCTCAAGTCTGATGATTAAAAGGTTTTATCTGTGTTGAAATCTTGAGACAGCGTGTTGTTTTGGAACTGAAGACTGAGCTTTAAATAAAACCACTTTCCACTTCTGGGTACTTTATTAACTATGTAATTGCAGTTCATTTTCTAAGTTTGACCAACAACAAGCCGCCTTTTGTCACCCTCAAACTGCAACTGGTGGCCTGGGAGGCTGGGCTTAACAGCCAGGACTCTGTGCAATACATGTGGAGGTGTGGCCAGCTTTCTTTGCCTGAATGTGAGGAGCTTGTATGCGTGTCTGAAAAGTACAGCAATGTCTGACTACAAGACTCTCGCCCTGCCACCATGCCAACGTGGTCTTGATGAAGTTCAGGCCGTCCACGCCCGCCTGGATGAACAGCTGTCCAGCGTGTAACCATTGGGAGTGGCTTTATCACACGCTTGGCACAATGGCAGGTTACTGGGCGTATGTTGTGCTTACAGGTCAGGGAACTCAAGAGACTGTACAAACAGAAATGCAAGATAACATACTGCTGCATTGATCTTTGAGAGAGAAAAATTTTTTTAGCAGTGTGTTGGTTAATGACGGAGCTATGCCCTTAGAGCAGGCTCAGAGTGAGTGACTCCACTCAAGGACACTTCCTCATGGCACGATACAGGTAACCCAAGATTAAACTCAGCTCCTCCTAAGCTATGGGACACCCTGCTGCAAAGGGGATGCCTACTAATTTAGACACAGATCAAACAGGGTACACGGGGACATGAGGCTGGTACCAAGGAGTTACACTGGCACTGTGAAAATAAAACTGGAAGCTGCTGACTGCTTCCATTAAGAGGCTGACTAACATCAACATTTAAACCATCATGATGTTAAACTGCTAATAATTTTATGCTGATGGAGATTTTAGTAAAATGATGCTGCTTGATTAACTAATGACTAATTCATCTCTATGTTCAAATGAATGGTCAGGCTTTTCATGCAGGCTGGTACATGGAAAAAACAAAAGAACTGCTGTCACAGACGGGCTTTATCCAAACAATAATTTAGATTGTCAAGACTAAAAGTGCAGAAGCAACAGACTCAAGTAGTTTTATGGCTTTCTGCAGCTTGCTGTCCGTTGATAAAAGATCAAGAAGGCTAATGCATTTAAACATAAAATGACAGTAACTGTAATTCTAACATACTGCTTGACTGTGTAGGTATACAGAGACCCTAACAAAAGTCATTTTGCTTGGTCTAGCCCATCATCGCAAGCAGAGAAAGTTCTTTTCTGTCTAAATGGTACAAGCACTTTTGCATAACAATAAATTGAAGATTGTTACCAGTGCTACCACACTGTCCACTATCACAAATGATATTATTTTTTGGGGGGCATGTATTCGCAGCACCAGTAGGGAGATGACAGGAAAATGAGCGAGAGGGCACCTCATTACGCTTTCAGAGCCAGGAAACACAGATGGCCACAGAGTCAAATTGTGGGTTCGAGCAGGCAAGGTGTTCCAAGTCAGATTCCAACAAGTATCATCCAATAACATCTGCATTACATAACATGCATTAGATCTGTATCTATGGCAGGCTTAAACAAGCCTGTGTTGCCTGTTCAGGGTTCTTTATGATTACTTGTCCCAAGAATGAGGAGACGAATGTATGCTCACCGATGAACTGTTCACAAGGATGCTCCAGCAACCACACAATTTATTACTAAAGGATTACTATAATCAATATTTATATCAATCAAAAGTAAATCGCACTTTAGGTCCCAATCAGTGGTGCAGGAGCAACTAATTATATTTATGCAAGAATCACTTTTGAGTACACTTTTGAGCCAGTTGTTCTTTATTTTCATTTTCGCTACTTTGATACTTCAACATTGATTTATAGTTTAAGATAAGATATTACTGATTGTTTATTAATTACTGAATTATAATCCAATAATATAATATTCATTATTCTGGCGGGCTATTATGCATTATGAGTATTAATTATATTTACTTCAAATGTTACAGATCTGAGTGCTTTTTCCATCACTGGTTCAACTTATATCATTTAAACACAGGCTCTTCTCTTCCCATCTTGGACCTTCCACCCCACCATCAACCACAAAGTCAAATTCTCTGTAGCTTTATCTTCCCTAACACAGGAAATCAGTTTAATGATTGATAACATAACGTTGCGTGTCCCACCGGCAGTGAGATTATGCCTGTTCGTTATAATTTCAACACGGTAAACAGCTGCCAGGTAACCCACCGCCACTGAAACACAACTGAGTCAACACCTTTACCGCTATAGTAACATTTGGCGGGTATTAGATTACTTTTCTGGCGCTGTAGGTGCTCCTTGATGTGATCTATTATGTAACAACCACAGGGACATGGTTTTGTCTGAGCAGCAGATAACGTTTCACTAATCTCCATATGCACTGCTTTATAATGCATGCAGGCGTGTCGTGATCACGTACGCGTCCTCCCGCTGTCTCTTTACCATACTGTAACATTTATCAATACAGTGTAGCCTAGTTATGGCGCAAACCATCTGTTTCTCCTCTCGTTGTCAGCTGCAGGAGACATCCTTCCAGTTCATTCTACAGGAAAAATTATACACTACATAGAACATATTATTCATATCTACGATTTTTATCAACGAGATTAAATCAAGCTTTCTTCAGCTCACACTGAAGGTGTGCATTATGTAAATATTTGTATAGCATTCCCACTTTAGAGGAGTTTGTAATGAAAATTCACATTTGCTTCTTCCCAAGCTTTTAATTTTGGTTGCTCTGATTAAAAACAAAAAAACAAAAAACAAAAAACAAACACATTTCATGCAGTTGTTCTCGGTTGTAAATCATTACACACATTGTAATGTGTTTAAAAGCTATTTCTGCTTTGTATGATTTGTTAATCTCTCTTTATTGCATCCATTATTAATATTCCTACCGTGATATGACAGCCTATTAACGCATGTAATTGGGCTAAAATAATCAGCCACGTTCGCTTCAAGGTTATTGAACTTGATAGGGCGGAAAAATGTCCCTTTCTAAATATATTTAA